>VUQG01028290.1:3450-32003 GCA_015106755.1 Etia nguti | reverse complement strand
AGTAGATGTGCTCGGTGTGAGGTCAAATACGGTGCATTTCTCGGCTTTTAAAAAAAACGCTATGCGTCGCCAGGTGTTTCATCAGATTCGCGGTGTTACGTCCTTTGCACAGTATCACCTTACAGCACTTGTTGCAGGCTGCTGAGTTTGCATCTTTTAGTGTGAAGTACAGCAAGACCTTTGACCGCTTCGCCTTGGGCATTTTTAATCTGTAGCTCTGCTCTAAAAGAACGTACGTACCTGGGGTTCGCCTACTATCCTTGGAAAGGTAAAATGATTGGCTAGAATCCAAAGTGTATGACATCTCAAGGGAAAAAAAGCACCGAAATAAAGCACCGAAATGTGCGCTGCTTTTCGGTCTGGTTACTACCGTTTATGTCAGAACCGGTGCGATACCGGTACCCATCCCTACTGTAGAATGGCAGTATAAACATAGCTTTGGTTTCATTCCAAGGTGGAATGGATGTAAATGGGGGTAAACTGTTTAAACAGAATATTTGATTATTGTAGTGAAGATATCCCTCTACAAGTTTTGAATACGCTGCCGATTGTCCTGCTTTTCTGCTCTGACTGAGCAGATATCATGATGCATACTTGCAGCAAATGTGGCACAAGTTGCTTTGTGTTTTAAAGCCCCTCCATTTGCAATCAGGATGTACTCACTGGACAGATGAGAGACACTCTCAGTCCTGTGGTCGCAATCTCGCTCTCTGGGTCGAAGCGTAGTTTGTCTTGTACTGTAGATAAATGTAAGTACATAGTTATGACATTCTGTATCAGACATTATGCTACATTATAGAAAATCAACTACACAGCAGGAACGGATATAAATCATTTTTCACTGATAACGATTCCACTTACAGATTAATTTTTTTACTGAATCCTGATCAATATTCCAAAAACTTAGACCTACACAGGTTTTAACCATCAAGAATTTTTTTATTATGTTAAAACTCAAAATTTTGTGTTGAAACTCGGGTATACAAGTGCTTCCTATTATTAGTCTGATGTCATTACTTTACAATGTGCAAATATCAAAGACATGTGGCAGCACTAAAAAAAAAGAAATGTGTAGGCTGGAAGAACAACCTCGAACTGATTCTTGACACATCCGTGCACAATCCAGTCGTACCAGAAACAAAAAGCTCACAGTTATTGACTCCTACATTCTGCACTGAAGTGACTTTGTGTACCTTTCATCTCACTCTCAATGTGAAAGCTGCGAGCAAAAATATTTTGGTGAGTGTAAAAGCATCACTTACTGCGCTCACGGCAGCGTTCTGCACTCTCAACTGAGCAGAGTTTAAGCTGGCTGAAGAGGTCTGCTGCGGTGAAGACCCTCACTAAATACACCGCCACAGAGTAACGCTGCAAACACAGATCAACAGATTTTTAATAAAATGTAACAGGAATTTATCCACCGAGAATCGGGGACTGACAGTGGAACTTAAACACGATTTGTTATTGTAAGAATTTACTCATTGATGCTAGAAGGATTACAGAACCATCATATTAGTACAAGGTAACCTCTCTAATGATTATGAGGAGACATCAGCAAATCTGCATCTTGGACAAGCAGCACATAAAATTATTTTGTACAAAGAATGTTACCCATGTTTGATTGTGGTTACAGTTCACCCACGAGTGATGAAATAATAATAAAAATATTCATTATGAAATTACAGTGATGTAATATTGATTATATGGTTGTGCCATTTCATAGTCTATGATAATAGTAGTACACATTTTAACATGATATAATAAAGTCACGTTGTAATATAATACTTATAGAAATGCCGTGTGTTTATGTTCACTAGTGCGTGAAACAATGACACAAGCCCGGGAAAGCCCAAAATTAATGGTGTAGTTAAAAAGCATTAGAACAGGGCTTAAAGGCTGCTGGTTAAAAAACCTGACCCAGCACACAACATCCCAATAACATCCAAAGCGTGAAGCTTTTTTTAAAATACTTTTTTATATTTTTTAATATAAATATACTTTTTATATTTTTAAAATAGGGGATTAGAGAAAACAGTCCCTAGGCTATTTTTGGGACCTTATTTCAGTAGATTCAAACTTTAATTAGAAGTGTCATCAATGACAATAGTTCACTGCAAAAGCAGGATGGGAAACACCATTCATGTATTTACAATTAGAAATGTTCCTGCCAATAAAACTGTGTGTGTGTGTGTAAAAAATAAATAAAATGTCAAAAATATCATTATTAATTTTCTTAAAATACAGTGATACATTTTGAGGCTATATCGCCCACTGATTATGGATTATATCACACAGACCTCTTCTGAAACTTGCTAGGCCAACCAAATTTTAGACTTTTGCAGACTCCATATGCTGAGCAGTGAATTTATTATTTGTATGTGCAACTGCAGACAAAATGTGTGGAATGTGCAATTCCTCAAGTACACGACACTTTTAAGTGGAGCTGTTTCATCACATGTGATCAAGCTGTGACTAAACTGAGGTTGCTGAAAGTTTGCGCAAACCTTCTTGCTTGAACAAAATATGATAACAAACCTAACCAAGAGTCCTTCTGTCTACACAATCTCTCAAAAATACTCAGTGTGGTGGCAACAGTGCAAAGATATATTACACACACAGTAGAGTGAGGCCAATGAAACACTCAAAGATCTACAAGTACCAGCATGCCTCGATGAATTACAGAACCTTCCAAGAGGAGCTAGACAGATTAGCAGAATGAAATTTTAAAAAATAAAAAAAAAAATAAATCTGTGCTCATCACAAGCCTGAGATATGGCTGAGAGAGGCAGGATTCAACTGACCTTTCCAAAGTTTCCCCAGGTGATGGTGACTCTGTTGGTGACATTGGAGAGGTGCAACCACGGAGTGATGTTTATAGGACGACAAGGACGACGAGGTTCAACACCAGGCTTATTGGAAGGATAATATCCCTGTAAAACACACACAATTTGAAAATAAATAAATAGGACTGCAACCGTTAATTATGTAACACTTCATCTCAAATATCTTTTCATAATTTGAAAACCTTCATCTTACTACTTTTTACAGAAATGAGGGTTGTTTGCTAACCTGTGATATGAGCTGAAGGTCATATTTTTCAAGTGTTGATTTACCAGTCAAAATATTCAGTTTACAATATGGATGTGACATATATCATATCATTTGAGATAATACCAGTACAAATAAAAAACAAACAAAAAAAACCCCAGTTAAATCATTATATCAATGATTTACCAAAGCCGTGTGTTTACTTCTACTGCTAGCACAACAAGACAAGCCCAGACATGCCTTGAGTGAGCGCCACATGACCACCTCTGATTACAATTCAATAAAAAGTAAGTGGCTTAAACAATCTTTATGGATCATTCTTTGCGAAATATACAAAAAAACCCAAAACATTTTCTTGTGTACTTACTTACATTATTATTATTATCATCATAATTATTGTACATCTAACATTATTACTGCACTACAATGGTGCTGGCATCTTATAGCAATCAATCATGTATTAGGTGCTTTCATGAATGACTGCAGATCTTTGGAAAAGAAGGATGGAAATTTCCCTTTATTTTGTTTGCACTGATAACAGGGTGGTTGTGGCTCAGGAGGTAGAGCAGGTCATCTACTAACTGGAAGGTTGGTGGTTTGATCTCTGCCGATGCCAAAGTATTGTTGGGCAAGATACCGAACCCCAAATTGCTCAAATGCATCCATCCAAATGTGAATATGTATGAATAGAAAGCACTTAAGCTTTTCATTCGAGCCTATAATAAGGTAATTATATATATTAAATTATCCGTGTACGTATATGTGTGTGTGGATGGGTGAAAGAGATATGTTATATAAAGCGCTTTGAGTGCTCCAGTAGAGTAGATAAGCCCTATATACGAACCAAACCATTTAAATAAATGCCGCTGCTTGCGAGGTACAGTCATAAAACATTACTCACTATAGTTTTCTACATCGATCATAAATATCATTATTGGAAATGGCATTGAAATACTGTGTTACATTTTTGAGACTTTATCACCCAACACTAATTTTCAATATCAAAAAAGAAATCGATATTTCAAAGAGTGAAAATTGTAACCGCTGTTATTTCAGCTTGAAAATGACTTATTATCAGAATATCTGGCTAGCAGCTTAAAAACAACAAAAAAAAAGTTCAAATTAAAGTTTTAAAGTGTGATTCAAGGCAAGGGAATTTAAAAGTCTTAAAATTTCTATACACATTTAGAACCCACGGTACCTAAAGCACAATGAAGCTTTTCAACAATTCACAGTATGTACAAACATTCAGGGATTAAAATATGCATTAAAATCTGTTTACAAGAAAGAATGGCAGCATTAGGCCAGGAGCCCAAATTTAGACATTGGTGGCCAAATTTGAATCCACAGGAGGTCATAGTCACACCCTCCTAAGCTGTCATCTAGCTGCTACCCTGCCAGTTTGATTTCTTGTGGCACACCTTAAGCCACATAGTGACGGCCAGCTGGAGAGCTTCCTCCTAAAGTTTTGTTTCCTGTGGTCTTCGGGTAAGCCAACACCATCTTTACCCAAATCTTATTTTTCCCCTTTATGTTGTTCAAGACACACTTACATTAGGTTATATTATCCATCACTGTCATATTATGACATTTGATCACTGACCCGGTAAAACATCTGTCACTGACACCCAGAGACACCCTGACTGTATCTGAAAACGGAGCTATGAGCTATGATTGAGAACACACTTCAAAACAGGAAAACAAGCCCAGCTTTAGTCATGTCTGTATTATGAAGGTGTGGCACATTTCAGAGTTAATCAACTCACCGGCACATGACAGTAGGACTGATTGACTTTGACAGCTATGTTGGGAGGATACTGGTCCTCCTGAACACCAATGGAGTCTGTGTAACAGATTCTGCAACAGAGAGCAGTAACAGAGGAAACAATGTCATCATAACTGTTACATTTTGTCATGCACATAAATGAGTGAGGTCTTCTATTTTAACAGACTAAACACAAACACTGTATATACAAAGAAGCAATTTGTCCTCTTTTGTTTGAATTATGATATTTTTATGACACAGTCACTAGCAAAAAAACACTTACCTAAGAACCACTTGGATTGATCGGATTCCTGGACGAAGTTCACTAAGAAAAAATAGGTCACAAATTAAAATGCGCTTCACAGAGATATTTTATATTAACCTGGGGTTAACCTAAAGTGCAGTTTTAACAGACAATGTGACTTTGTACCTTGCATTTCGAATCTGGTCTGCTTGGCTGGGTGTTAACTCAAAGATGCACTGACTGTCCTGGAGTTTCTCACTGTTCTGGGCAACTGTAAGCAGATGGAGAGAAAATCCATTGTCAAAAGAGAACAGTGCAAATTCTCAACCTTGAGTAAAAATGCAACGTTTCCTCAAAACACAAACAGACACAAAAAGCCTAACAAATAGTCCACACTCACTTAGCTCTGTTGGTGGTAGCAGTGTCTCTAAAGTTTGGTAGAAGGGCAGTGGCACTAGCTTCACCTCTGCTGCAGGTGTGGTGATTGGTTTGGAAATGCCGTTGAGGTAGTCTGCGCCCTGAGAGGTGGCAGTAGGGGAAGAGCTGAGGGATGAGTAGGCAACTGGGACGCTCTCCGGACGCCGTGCAGCCAGCCAACCAGATGTTTTAGGGAAACGTGACTCGTAGAGCTGCCGGACGTTCTTCAGCAGCTCTGGGCTGTATTCGGTCTGCACTAGCCTCAACGCACGCCCCACCAGGTCTTGCTTCAGCCCACTTTTGCTGCGACCCATTGAGGCCAGCAGCGTCTGCAGGTCTGAGACCCGGAAACTTTTGACCATATTCTAGTGAGTAAACAAGACCAAAAAAATTAAAAAATATAACAAGAGGAGCACAAAAACAATTAGGTTTCTGGAAAGGCTAAAGTGACAAAGTTAATTTATAAGTTCAGACTTTTTTTAAGAGCCACATCTCAAATGAAGGCATTTATACAATGCCAATTACCATTTTCACATTTGTCCCAGACAGGAAGATACATGCTAGAATACTTGTGTTTATATTCTTTCATTTTCCCTCAAGTAAATATATTAAGCAAATGAATGAAATAATTTAATATCGTGTGCAAAGTCCTGCGTAAACACACCTGCTTCTTATTTTTAACCCTGGGAAGATGCACAGAGTTAATTACAGGTCACTTATATGCAGAACAGAGGAGTTTACCAAACTGCTTGGTACTTGCTAAAATTAGCATCTGTTCTTGGTCACTTTAATCCTATAGAGGCTTTAAACTGTGTTGTAATTAGCTGGCTATATTAAGAAGTTCACTTCTGACTCTGAGAACAATGGCTTGGCCATGATTCAAGTGATCACACTAATTGTGGTAGTGTTAATTAGGCTTTAGAACCATAAACTTCCAAAGGTGGCTAAAAAGTATGAACAGAACTTGGAAACGCACTGATTCCCATCCATACTATCTGTCATATAACACACAGAAAGCTACAGAATAGTCTGACAGCAAGGCTCAGTTACAATGAAATAGGTGCCTAAAAACTACCATTTGTTGTTAGTGGCCTAGAAATGTGCAAATAGTGCAATAGTTCTTACTTACATGAAACACATACATACAAACCTATATGTATAAATGTGTTTACAGTCCACATCAAATGTACGACAAATATGGCTATACAAACTCTGCATGTTTATGACTCCATTAACTATTTAATATAATTTTTATTTGCTGTTTATGGCTTAACAACCTCATTTGTACACTAATCCGAAAAATTTAAGCTGAAGACACACCGTAGCAGGCAAGGATGTTTATTTAGTAAAAATATATGAGGTGCAGACGCACATTGAACTGCAAAGTAAACGCAAAATCTCTTATTCTCGACATAATATGCACCAATTTTCTGCAGCATATATACAATACTTGCATAACACGTGGAATCGATTATATGAAGACCACATATGGTTGTATGATCCTATGTAAGGTCGTAGAGAGCACGCGAACTGGGCTCTAGGGGCAAAACACGGGATGTTGTTGTTTAGCCGCCAGACAAGCCTCAGCTTTGTCTGACATGGCCGAAATAGACATTAGTGGAGAACTGCTTCATGTCTATATTAAAATCAGGACTTTATGGATGGATCCGACTGAACCGCTCAGCTTCAAATACAGCTGCGTTACAGACTGCTCAACCTCACTTGAACGTTGCTAGTGTAGCCTGTGCTATCCCCGGGCTAGCTTCTCACACTCGGCATTCAATCACGACTGCTAGATTTTTGACAGGTGCACAGTTTCATAAACTAACCGGTGAACTACATACAGATATTCCTGTAAGCCAAATAACTTCAAACGTTAACATGCCAGAAAGCAGGCTAGCGGCAAACAACCACACGCTTATATGGTCTCATCATTCATTTTCGGTGTCTTCCTCCAGAGCCAGCGTGATGCTAGGTGAACCAACGCACTTGCCTGGTTAACATTTCCAGGCAGGCTAGCTACCTTAGCACCATAGGCTAGTTCGTTTCGTCGTGCTTGAAATACACCACATTTGTAAGAGTAAATACCCTTTAATAATATTCGCACAAAACCCACAGTTTCCCCACAACTGGGGTGACTTTCAGCCCACACTCCCGCGCACGTCTGCTATCAAATCAAAGCCAACCAAGCTCTACTTGCCATCGCTTCCACCAGTTCGGCCGCCATCTTCGTGCAGCAGTACCGCGAGAGTCAGAGACGACGGTCAGTCTTGCACCAATGGAACAATGACCCTGCTTCGATAGACAGTCATCTCCAGCCAATCACAGCGCGACTTTTACCAGCATCTGAAGCGATTCACTGAAAATAGGCGGGACCACGTTGTTTTAAAGTTACAGCACAACTTTTAAAAAACACTAAGAGGCAGGTCTCCCTTCCAAAATAGGCCTCTGTGTCGATTAATAACACCGCGTGTCAAAGTATTTTGATATTGAGGCTGTTTTAATTTTATAGTTTTGCGATATTGTGAACTCGTGTCTCAAAGATAGTTTAAATTCAACGTGACGGGAAAGCATGGGCTGTCAAATGGACTGGGTCGCATGGTCCCTTCAATTCCCGTCCGAACAAAATATTCCATTTCAGGTTAGGCGACCAGCCGTGAGATGTGGCGTTAATGCTTTGTCTGAGGTATGTTCATAATTAAATTAAAACGACTTATTAAAAAAACACACTTACACGTGTAGGTATAGCCCTGCAATACCTTCTCTGAATCACAAATACCAGGTCGTGTTAAGACATCAGCAAAATGGAAATATGTTTGCTGAGGGAAATGTCTGCTCCGATTGACAATCCAGCCCTGCTTTTCCAAAACTCTTCACATGTGGGCAAAGAATAGCCTCATGGAAAAACAAAAATCAATTGAGGGAATTGCAGTATCATGTAATAACATGGCGTGTTTTGTTGTGGCTCCGTTTTGGATGGGAAACGTCAATAAAGCAGTGCTGTATTTCAAAAAGAACAGATTGCTCTGCTTTTGTGCTGAATTATATAAAAAGATCATCTTAATTTAAATTACAAATTAAACTTAAATGGGAAATCTGGGATTCCCTTAGTTCAGTTATTCATGCATCTGTCTGTTTAGTGCAAACCCCCCCTAAAACACAGCCCATAGTTGCAGCTTCATGTTTTACACAGTAAAGGTTGTTATTTTTAGAATTCTACATCTCTTCGTGTTTTTGTAGTTACTGTAGCATGAGGCTGAATACAATTTAATAAAACTAATTACAACGATAACTTTAAAGATTGCATAGAGTAGTGTTTTAATATTGTGCATGCATGTCTTGTTCCATTACTTAAACAGAAGAGGGCAATATGGTCCATGATTTGACCTGACTGTCATTAAGTTCATCCCCTCTGTTAAACTGAAAGGACTAAGCAGATCACCATACAGCTGATACGTACAGGCTAAAGCTGTAAATGCTGCGAGAACGGGGTGCGTTAATTATACTTAATGTTAACACAGTTACGACATTGTCATTCATGCTCTGCTGAAAATACACTTTTATTTGATAAAGATCCCAGAGATATTCAGAATAAAAAACACAAAGGCTGAATAACTGTGGCACACTGGATTCAAATAAACTTTGTTAGGTACTCCTGTTCAAATGCCTGTTAATGCAAATATCACATAGACGTGGTAAAGATGAGCTGTTGAAGTTCTGAGCACCAGAATGGTGTAGAAAGGTGATTTAGGTGACTATCACCATGACATGGGTTTCAGTATCTGATGTGTTGGGTTGAGTATTTCAGAAAATGTTGATCTACTGTGATTTTCCCTCACGCCCATCTCTAGGATTTACAGAGGATGATTTGAAAAGGAGAAAATATCCAGTTCTGGCCAGACTGTTTGGAGCTTACAGGCAAGCTAAAGAAACTCAAATAACCACCTGTGGCAACCGAGGCAGAAGAGCATCTCTGAACACAGATGTTGAACCTTCTGTCAGCTAAGAAAATGAGGCTACAGTTTGCATGACCTCACAAAAACTGGACAAAACGACAGTCTCAATTTCTGCTGCAACATTTGGATGCAAGTGTCGGAACTGGGGTGAACAATGAATGCATGGATCCATCCTGCTTTGCATTATTGGTTCAGACTGCTGTTAGTGGTATAATGGTGTGGGGGATATTTACTTGGCACATTTTGGGGTCCTTAGTAGCAACTGAGTATTGTTTAAACACCACAGGTTTTGTGAG
The DNA here is from genome assembly GCA_015106755.1 of Etia nguti. NCBI lineage: Eukaryota > Metazoa > Chordata > Actinopteri > Cichliformes > Cichlidae > Etia > Etia nguti. Next base: position 22,277 of record VUQG01028290.1, on the reverse strand, counting down.
TGTTTCTTCCTGACCATGTCCATCCCTTTTATGACCACAGTACAATACAATACAATACAATTTTATTTATATAGCACATTTAAAACCCGAAGGCCCACCAAAGTGCTTCACAGTAATACAGAGAAACAACATAAGTCAATAACAAAGTACAGATCGGGTGCAGTGTACAGTGTACCGCAGTGTCTTCCAGCAGGACAATGCATGACATCACAAAATTAAGATGATCTCAGACGACTTTGTTGAACACGAGAGTGAGTTCACAGTACTCAAACAGCACCCACAGTCACCAGATCTCAGTCCAGAAGAGCATTTTTGGCATGTGGTAAAATGAAGATTCACGTAATGGATGTGCAGCTGAAAATTGGTAACACTTTATAATACTATCTGCAACTAAAGGTGTAACTCCCCGGTAATTAAAAGGAATTTCAATGTGTTTTATTTAAAATTACAACATAATTATATTTACCAACAAATAATACAATTACAGGGTAACGGCTCAGGATTTTGCAGGAATTAAGGAAATAATTATACTGTGAGTAAATTTAAATAGCCTGTAAGTATTTTTAAGTACTGCGTTTTAAGTAGGGTGGAATTTCATGTTAATTTTGTGGAAAAACAAACAATATTTCTCCATCTTAGGGGCCATATTATGGAGTGCTTAACCTTACCTAACTTCCATGTATTTTGCAGGAAAGGAGACACTTCTTTTCAAAGTTATGTTTGAACAGTGATTGTGAAAGAAAAAAATTGAAATGGCTCCATCATTATAATGTTGAACTTTACTTCAAATTACTTATGTGTATTTATGTGATTATTTATGTGATACTTACATTTATTTACAGTTAAATAATTTCTTTGCGTCCTGGATAAACCCAACTTTAAACCCCCTTATTCTAGTGTGCCTACCTTTAAGTATTTGTATGTAAATATAATTATGTTGTCGTTTAAAATAAACTGCTTTGAAATATATCTTTATTATAGGGGAATTACACCCATAAAGTTTTACTGACAAATCTGTAGCACTGTGTGATGCAATCATGTCACATTACTGGTGTGCCTAACAGAGTGGCTGGTGACTGTATAGCCTACCATAGACTGTAAGTCCGATACAGCTTCAGTTAAGCACTAGAAGAAGCAGGCAGAGAGTATGCACATATTGTGGTGTTGTTTAAAGAAATCTTCCACTGATCAAAAACACACAAACAATAACTTTCTGTAACTATAAAATCAATTAACACTGCAAAAAATGTTAATTTCAGTGCTTTGATGCATAATGTTTGATCTGTACATTGTAACATAAACAAATCTGCTGTATTTCAGCTAAATCTCCTTCTTGTTGACATTACAACATAACTACAGAGAAAGGTTTAGAAATGTTCAAACAGCATGTCAAAATTGATTTACAAGAGATTTTTATTCCATAAGGATCTGAAACAAAACCTGCAAATAGCAGTTCATTAAAAGATAAATCTTAATCAAATGTAGAAATTAAGGACTTAATGAAATAATACATTTTCAAGTCAAGGGAAATAATTATTTGCATACAGAAAAAATAAATTATATTAGCCAGTAAAATATCATTTGGTAACAATTTAAATAAAGGTGTTGAATGATCCAATATTAAAAGGGTTTATATCAAGAACAGGAAGTGAACCTTTCTAATTTGTCATTCATACGCTTCACTTTTCTGTAACCTTGTCGCCGTCGATGGCTGGAATAGACATTAATGGTCTTTGCAAATAAAGACGTGACTTATCTCCAACGTGCTGAAGTTGACCCATTAATTACTCCTCGATGGTAATTGAAGTAATTCTTTGGACAGTATCCTGGACAAAACGACTTTAACAGGATAACTCTGGCATCTAAAAGGCCTTTGATTCTACATCCACCTAACATCCATCCTTTGCACACCATGTCTTACTAAATCTCGAGTGTTTAATCTCCCGTAATTACAAAGATTTGCTTAGGTTAATAAAAATAATCCGCCTCAATTGAGACCCCCCACTTGGACCTCCCCTGTGCCTCCTTTGCCCCTTTCTGTGAGGGATAAAATCACAGTCATATAAATAGAGTCACCTTCACATCTTTGAAGCACAACTCTTTGATTCGGGAGCAAAAGGCTGACGGGTACCAAGTGATAGGTTTGGATCGACAGGGTTATCAAAGAATCGAAAACATTTACCGAAAATTTCTTGGCAAACGAAGCGTCCGCATTTAGTCTTGAAGACTGACGTCATTTCCACAGGTTGAGATTGGGTCACTCGTGAGCGCATCAAGGTTAACAACAGTTGAGAGGCTCATCTTTATCTGTGATCTTGTCAACAGTAAGTCTTCGGTGAAAGAATTTAGTGGCAGCGAGACGCTCGCTTTATGAAGGCTCCTAATTTTTAAGAACAATCGACATGCTGTGCAACTTAGATACACAGTTTTGAGAAGACGTTTGGGAGAGATATTTTTTATTCATGACCTGACACCTGTTCAACAGTCAGCGTGAAATCAATAAAACCTCTGCCATGAGTTTGAGATATCTTAATTCAGAAATGAAAATGGAGGACAGAAGCAGCCGCAACGGAAGCAGAGACAGACTGGGACTGAGCTTCACAATTGACTACCTGCTCTTTAATAAAGGAGCCAAAGCTTCTAAAGACGATGCAACAGCAAGTCGTGCTGCAGAGCAGATAACGAACGACATGCCAGATCGTCAGAATCCTAAACTCGAAGAGGTGGGGATTCGCTGTGAGATCCAAGAGAAGGGTCTACAGAGGTCAGAGGTAGATGCTGAAAAAAGGAAAGCCAAAGAAGATGAGGGGGATGAAGACCAAAAAGAGGAGGGGGAGGAGGAAGTGACCACCACCATTACCACCACGTCTGCGAGTTGCGGTACAGAGAAGTCTGCGGACAAACCCAACCAGTCATACATTGCACTCATCTCCAAAGCGATCCTGGCGTCTGAGCAGAAGAAACTGCTTCTGTGTGACATCTACCAGTGGATCATGGACCATTACCCATACTTCAAGAGTAAGGTACGTTCATGTCGTGCGTTATTCTATGTATGTAGGACGTAGCAATAGATATACCGTACAGGAACTCAAAGTGAAACTGGGCGATAATTCGAAGCAGAATTTCCAAGCAGATGTTTGCTGATGTTGTTAACACAGTTTCAGGGCAGATTACAGGAAATCATGTTTCCCCAAGCCCCCGAACGTGTTTAATTCAGTCTCTGAAAACTAAAGTGGCTGCCATTTTCACAAATAAAGCGACCTACTTGGCGCTGGTAATCTGTCTGAGTGGTTAGGCAATTAGGTGCTCACAGGGACACTAGATGATCTTGTTGTTGGCGAAATCACAAATAAAGTAATCCTGTTGCTAGGTTGCAAACTCCCTCTGCCTTTACCAGGTGCTACAACAGATTGGGGGAAGCCTAGTGGATTAAAGTTGATCACTGGTTTGATGTGCTAAAAAGGTAACTCAGGGTGTTGTGACTTACTCAGATCATATATGGTCTTGACACGCCACAGCTCATGCTGCCAACAACAGGACAAGGTGACATCCTGAAGCGGATCAGTGATACTTAGCAGCCACTTATGTTAATTTTCCAATGGGGACACATTGTTTGACTCCTGCTTTGATTTTGACCTGATCGTATTTGTTTTCTTGTTCGCAGGACAAAAACTGGAGGAACAGCGTGCGTCACAATTTGTCGCTAAACGACTGTTTCATCAAAGCGGGCCGGAGCGACAATGGTAAAGGCCACTTCTGGGCGATCCACCCATCGAACTATCAGGACTTTTCCAATGGAGACTACCACTGCCGAAGGGCAAGACGGAGGGTACGCAGGGTGCCAGGACAGCTCCCGCTTTCCTCCCTGAGCTCCCCCTACCATCCCGCCATCGTCCGTCCCCACAGAACGACCTGCTGGTGCTGTCCTCAGGCCTCTGCACTTCCTCTGCAATGCTTGGCACCCAAACTCTACTGGCCTTGGTCCAGCATGCAGCCACAAGTAGGGCTCCACCTGGGCCTAAATGCCTCTGTACCCTGAGATCAAATTGTTTGTATTATTGAGGTATACTATACTAACAGTTTGGCCCTGAAACACTATTACTTAAAAAAGAAACTTTTTAATCTAATGATTATATCATTAGGCAATGTTAAAACTGAAATGCACTCTGTCAATATTGCATTATGTTTATATGCTTCTTAATGAATAAGAACAAAGTGATTTAGGGCATTTGATGATTCAATAAAATTAATGTTTTAAAGCTGTGGCACTTCTTGAATTTATATTCAGAATGTTTTAGAATAACAAAAATAAAGTGTTTGGAATCAGCTCATTAAAAAGTGTGTTGTCAGCTGTGCGTGCATGTGTGTGCAAAGGGTGTGTGTGTGCGGATCTTGCTAAAAGTGAGCCCTTGCTAAAATACCACCCGGTGTTAGATGCTAATTAGTCAAAGCTGTCGTGATGCAAAATCTTTTGCATTAAGAGACTAAAATCAGGCTTTCCAAAGCCAACTCCCAAGGAAATGAGGCCAGATAATCTCAGCAATCCTAAATAGTTTCAAGAAATAGGAAGCTTATCACACAGTGTAATCCGTAACCTCGGATGCAGAAAGAGGGGAACCACGGGAGGTCAGGGATGAAGGAAGAGGAGGAAAGGGAAGGAGGCAGTGAGAGATTGAGAGGAGGGGGCACTGATTAACTGGGGAGAAGTGGGAGGGTATTTAAAGGAGTGTATGTAGATCAGGGGGTCTTAGGGGTTTGACGACTGAGTGCCAGTTTAGAGAGGCAGTGTGCAATTGAGGACTGCACAGGAGAACCGCACTCATCAAACACTGTTAGTGTTTGTAATAAGTCTGTTCAGTGGGTTGTGTTATATGCTGGTTTTTGTCATTTGGCTGGTTGCAGCTTTTTAAACTACTAGTGTGGTGGCCGTAGCATTCCTTGACATTAGCGCTTTTTGTGAAATCTAAAAGAGACAAGTAAACTGAACAGTAAAAGCTCCCCGGTTTCTTGTTCTGCGCTGCTATATGACAAAAATAACTGATAAATATAAAGTAGTGTGCTTTGTTTATTGAGCTGGCAGGCTGTATAAGGGCTGCCACTGACCTTCAGGCTGTAGGAGAAGAACCCCACATGAGGATGAATGTCATAAAGTACAATATTAAAGCTATTCAAACACTGAAATGTATCTTATTTATCATTTTTTGAACACATTAAGCCAGAGTCCCTGTCAAAATAAGGGGAGTGTAGAAGCGGTAATGGTGATGTAAATTTCTGTGGATGTGTCTTTTTGTGCTACACGGCACATATGATCGAAACTTTAAAGCTGGACACTTCATCCAGCGTTGTTATTTTGTGACACCAAAATGCTGCCACAGTAAGAATCAAGTCAGTCTTTGCCTGTCTGGCTTTACATCAATAGTGAAATTCCTCTCTGACTTGCAAAGGTTGGCATTTACATCCACAGTGCCTCAGCCTAAGAGGATTAGATCATACATTGACTTTTCTGAAGTTTGTTTGTCTCGGCTCACGGGGGCTTCTTATTTGCAAATTATTGAATATTTGAATAAAGCAGTATTTGACATTAGATTAGAATCTGAATGGACAAACAGGGATAAATTCAGAGAGCAAGAGAGGGAGCAGGAGCTATGCAGAGCAGTTATTTTCTGATGATGTTCATTAGAACAATGACAAATCCATCTAATTATTTTTTGTTCGCCAGATCTTCCTATTCAATGTCAGCGGCTAATTAGAGACCTAATTTGCTTAATTCCCATGATTTGGTCTCTGCTTAAAATCCTCTTCAATTCAACAGCTTTAAGGCTTTAATTTGGTTGCATATGTTTGCTGTACACACACACACACACACACACACACACGCTCTCGCGCGCGCACACACACACTCGCGCACAAACAGAGGCATACAAACATGCACTAGTGTACAATGCACACACACAGAATTCCCAAACTGTTTGAATAAACAGACACAATCAGTTTTTAAATCATTCAAATGTCACATGAAGAGAAGTTCACTACCAGTGTTTTTGTTCTTTTTTGTAGATGTTTGAGATATTAAAGACGTAAGAGCCCACCACAGCAGTCTTTTGCATTTTCCTCAAGATAAAATATTGTGCGTAACGTCATCTTAGTTCAACATTATCATACCAGATTATAATTAACGTTATAAGGAGAATCAGATTGAGGTCATGAGCTCTGTGTGTGAGTGCGTGTGTGTTCATATGCGTATGTCGTTTTGTTAATCTAATGAGATGGGCGGAAGGGTGCAGGGGGCCGTAGATTAAGGCCCAAAGATTTGTTGCTGATTAGCAGAGAGTGAGGTAAGAAGATCAGTCCTGCTGAGATGGCGATGAAACATTATGGCCGTGTTTTAATACACTACATTTACAGCAGCATTCCAAAGCTGCTTCCCTTTAGTTTGTATATATCGCATTGATTTGACTATAGGCAGAGTGTATCATTGTTCACACAACACAGGAGGGAGGCTGAAGCTATACGGGCAGCTACATCAAAGAGAAACACTAGAAAAAATGATTTTTCATGTGCAGGATTTTATAGTTTTCTCCTTATAGCTGTTATTGTCTGTCCTGTGAACACTTTTCTCTGACCACATTTGCAGCTCAGTTATTCAACCCACCAATTGTGACTAATTTAAGGGAATGTGTCACTCTAGGACATGTTCTCTCTGCCTTTCTCTTATTTGAAATGATAATGCTCAGTGAAATATCAAAAGAAATTCAGATGGACATTGATAATCATCAAATAAACCACAACTAAATAGATTTAACAGATTTAAAACAACAGTGTATTTAAAAATCCATGAATTTCGATATTGTGTTGATATAAAAAAAGTTCCCTTTCTTAACACTTTCCATCCTACAGATTATGTATTTTTATTTAAGCAGGGGTCCTTGGCTCACATACAGCTCTGATATAAAAAAAGAAAAGCTGCTGTTCAGTTGGTTGTAAATCCAGAAATAATTATACTGTTTTAATGCAGTGAAGGCTGAAAATGAATGTAAGTTTAAAAAAAATGCAAGTAAATGCAATTAAATGTCAAACTTGCAATATTACGAACAGTTTATTTAGTATTTGCTTTTTGTCTTCATTCACTTAATCATTTGTCTCAGAAGTGTAAGTTGTGGTTGTGTGACTGCAGCTGAATAGCTCTCAATAGGCCCCAAAGGCTGGAGAGCCTAAATTGCAGCTCTATTAGAAAGCATGATTGCATAGAAGTAAGTAGTATTTAAGGCTTGGGAAGCGCTATAGTTGAACCAAAACCAGCTACTTTTCTCTGGTTGTGTCCCACTATGAACAATAGCCCGGCGTTACTTCGGCTTCAAAGACTCCATAATAGTCAATCGATCAGAATGCGAGGCGCTATTCTGCAGATTACTGTTAACAATAATTTGCCTCCCAGTGCACCGTTGCCATCTTTGAAGCAATGTTTTATTGCCTTTTTTTTCATCTGCATCTGCCATCCCCGAGGTCCACTGTTTGATCTCTCCCCACCAGTGTCTGTCTCCCCGGGGTCGCGCTGACCTGTTGATTGGCAGCTGCGATCAGACATATGGTGGGACGAGGCATCGACCGGAGCTCCCCGGAGACAAAAGCAGACTAGTGGGGTTTTCCCCCCTTCTTTTCCCCCGTGCTGAGGTGTCGAGCAGCAGGACCGAGGGAGAGGTCGGATCCGACCACTAGATGACGCAAGGTGCAAGCGAATATTTCCAGCAGCTTTTCGACCATTCAGTGTAAGTCGATGTTGCAAAGTTTGAATTTATTTAACCCGTCAACTTTTTCTGATTTTCCTGTTAAGAAGACGTGATGCATGATATGTTTGTAGCATATAATATTTAGGCACATTTAAATGGGCTAAAGGTTTGCTTTTTATTGTCATTTTTTTCATTATTTATCATGGAAATTAATTTCCAATAAGATTATTTAACCGTTCATCTACAATGAGCCCTAAAAAAACGAACAAAAACAAAGTAAAACCAGGCCCTGGTCAGCAGACCAAAACCTTAATGTAGGTGTGACTAAGTAGCATGATTTCCCCTGTTCACCTAGGATTCCTTGGATTTTGCCCAGCTGTGAATGTGTGTGTGTGTGTGTGTGTGTGTGTGTGTGTGTGTGTGTGTGTGTGTGTGTGTGTGTGTGCACTGGAAAAATATTTGGGGGCAGCTTGACTCTCAGTAAAAGAAAGCACAGATGTGATGCTTATCCATGTGTGTGTTTCCCTGTGCATGATCATAGCAAACAGAATGCATGCCACCCCCAACTCTCCTCCTATAGTGAGTACCGTTGCCATGGTGATCCATCCCTCGCCAGGGTCTTGCAGTGGTCCCCTTTGACCCTGAGGCGTGACCCCTGACATTTAGGCCACGGCCAGGGTCAAAGGGTCAGTGATGGCCGGAGGGCAACAAGAGCACTACCATGATTGGCACCCTTGACATGTGCGCTGCTGCCTTCATCTGCAGCGCTCACCTCCCTCGCAGTTTGCACCTCTCATTTGCATTTCTTACCGAATGAAGACGGTCAGCTGCAGGAGCTTCATTCCTTGTTTTACATTGCACTTCAGCCGTCAGCAATGTAAGGTACGGTATACGGTATGGTATATTTTGCATTCATGTGTGGGCCTCACATTCTAATTTTCCACCTCAATTTTGTGTAAATTTTAATGATAACATATAATCTGCAGCAGGCTGGCATCCTGTATCATGATGGTTATGATAGCAGTAATGAACATCAGTATTCCCACAGCCTCCACAATCCACTGTGTGTCAGGATATTTATAGGTCTTCACGTGTGTGTGTGTGCATGGTGCTCCATTTCTGGGGGGAGAAGGGCAATGCACCACACCACGGTTCTTCTCGTGGGGAATAATTACAGAATCGTGTGTACTAAAAGTCATGTGACCCTAGCCTTCTGCTCCCAAATAATTTATCCCTCCGGCTGATAGCTCGTCAATATCAATTTATTAATTTAACAGTTCTGGACTGATAAAAGGTAGTGCGCACAGTTAGCTTGCTGAAGCGGAGAATAAGGATGAATTTTACAGTGCAACTGTGTGAGGGGAAGGAAAGAGGGAGAGACTGGAGGACAAAGCAAGAGGCAGAGAAAAAGGCACAGGAGTGATCAATGGCAGCACAGAGCAGAGCCATGCATATTTGCTGTGCAAAAATGGGCCACCATCACTCATATTCCAAAGTTATTGAGCTAAAGTTATGAAAATTAATACACTTATTATCACCATATTAAAAATTAAGATTGAAGACAGCGAGCTTATTGTATTGATATTCAAATGCCTCCAATATATTGATCAGAACAACCCAGTTTTACTCTAACCTCTTTGGGTGAGCCAGTGTTTCTGTCATAGAAGAAAAAAAAGATTTTGCAAGAAGAGCTTTTGAAGATTTAAATTTTTAACATGAAGAAAATCATTTTGCATCAGTACGCTAGCTGAGAACCCTCGGAGGTGTTACACAGAGTAATTGTTTCCCCCTAAGATGCATCCTCCACGCCAAAATACCCCAGAAAAACACAGAAACGTGACCTCTTATAACCCCTGCTGACCTCACAGCACTTCCTTTGCATTTTGATTTTTTAAAAAGGGTCCTGAATTTACATCTGGCATAAACACATACTGTATATCATCCACAACAAAAGTGTCAACCTGGAACCTAACCTATTCCCAGAGCCATTACATAATATCCCTGAAGGAGCCTAAAAGGTATTTTAACAAGACCCTCTGCTCTATGACATTTGACCTCTTCTCAGTTGACCTCAAGCTCCTGACCCCACTTACACTAGCCAGTGACACCAAAGAACACATACACTTCCCAACATTAGGAAAACAAAGAGGGAGCGATTAATCCACAAATGGATGCATATGAGGATTCAGCACTTTTAGACCGAGGCTGACAGACAGCTTCTAATTCCTGATCTATGGCTAACCCCGTCATTTTTTTTTTTTCCTCTGTAAAGAAACCAAACAAGCGGCAAATCCGATCGGTTTTTGTTCCGTATGTATCGTATAATCCTCCCTTCTATGCGGACTCCAAGGCGTCCCTCACACGGACAATCACTGTAGTGGATTCTCCTCGGCTCTTTGGAGAGCTGCAGTGTAGCAAGTGTCAATAGAAGTGAAGTGTGCGAATGCGAGAGATGATAGACTGAGGTTAAGAGGTGTCAACACAGAAAGAGAGAGGGCTCAAGGACTCTTCACCGGAGACACTGACACTCTCCTCAACCTCCACTCTGATTAACCCACTCTAAAGACAGCATTTAGACACAAATGCTTCTTACACACACACATGCGCGCGCACACACACGCACACACACTGTGTTAGTTCTTGAAAACGCGCTTTCCAAACCCCGATGTCTTTCCTCAAAGTCACACACTTCTCTGTGAGGCTACATCTCATCCGTGTCTCTGTGTCAGACACACATCAGCTCTGAGGTGTGGAAACCTGAAGATGTGTTGTTCACAGGCACAGAAACTCTGAAAGGTTCTGGCAGCCAGGAATGGATTTGTTACACCTCTGATGTGCTGTATATGTTCAGCCAAGTGTAAGACACAACAGTGCCATCCCACAGGGCTCAGCAGCTCTCAGGTGGTCTAGTGCGATATACAAACTGCAAGAACACACACAGTTGCATACATTGCCATCACATAAGAGTCCACTGAACCACCCATTTCAGTCAGACATTTTGTGTGACATGGTCACAAAGCTCCTGTGATCAAGTGTGTAGTTCTTAAAAGTGCTACACCCATCTCATCACGAGAAAATGGCAAGCACAAAATACATAATCTTCATTTTGTTAAGTACCTGTTTCTTGGAAACTTTATTCAAATGTTTTAAATCAGTTAATCTCCTGAACTTGGCTCCATATCGTAAGAGTACAGTTTGGTGTTCATGTAGATTTTGATGTAGTAAAGTGAACTATAGCTCCGTCCTGCTGGTTGTTATGAGTTTAGAAGGAGGGTTTGGTTTGGGAGCATTGCAGGGCTGCTTCTCCAGAATAACCCAGTTGTTTAATATACGCACAATGGAGTTCAAAAATCTGAGAGCGCTAACGCAGATACGTCAATTTTTTGTTTCAAATTGAATACAAAACGCTTTATTCAATTCAATTCAATTCAATTCAATTCAATTCAATTCAATTCAATTTTATTTACACAGCGCCAAATCACAACAACAGTCACCTCAAGGCACTTTATATTGTAAGACCCTACAATAATACATACAGAGAAAAACCCAACAATCACATGACCCCCTATGAGAAAGCACTTTGGCGACAGTGGGAAGGAAAAACTCCCTTTTAACAGGAAGAAACCTCCAGCAGAACCAGGCTCAGGGAGGGGCGGCATCTTATTGCAATTGATAATATCTGCTTAACAATTTGAGTGAAAAGTTGAATCCCAGAAAAGGAGTTTCCACTGAGACGCACATTATTTGAAGATGGAGCATGTCTCTGAAGAAAATTCCAACTCTATGGTGAAAAAGAATCCCCTGACTTGAATATTCCCACCACCATCTTTAATTCTTTAAGTCATTCTCACTTCTGCTTATCTCATATCATATTTTAGCAAACCCAGATCTTTTTAGCTTTGTTTCTTCTCCTTTTTACCAAACAGCAAAAGTACTGTTGCTGAACTGAGTCTTGTATTCTTTATTTAGCAAATTCTGTTAAGTTATTTTTGATTTCTCTGTGAACATTGCTTGATGTATTTATTTTATGGTATCGAGCTTACCTTTGTTTTGCAGAGTAAAACAAAGCAGCGATTCTCAACCTGCTCAGTGTGGACAACTTTAAACTGAAACCTGATCTAATTTTTAAAGGATAATAAACAAACAATAGTTTGTTGATGCTCTTATACTCACCTTTGACCCAGTAAAATTCAGCTTGATTTCTTTATTATTGTTAATGATTGGAGAGTGAATTTCTTGAGGCATGCCAGAAGGAGATTGAGAGTCACGACTGGAAGCTGAAAAGGACTGCCTTTGCAGAGAATAACAGGACTCTGAAAATTTCTTCTGATGTTTCCCACAATCATGACGCCCTTGTTAAGCAATCCTATACTGGAAACTTTAGGCGTGCATTAAAAACAATTAAGGCACTGCCGCAGCTTGGTATTTGAACAGCTGTCTGATGAGCAGATCAAATCCAAGTGTGTGTGCCTCAGTGAAGGGAGACGAGTCAAAAGAAATTAGACCTTTTTGTACAAAGATTCAACTCTCCTAAAGTAAAAGGATCTGATGGCCATTTTGTTTGCCTGAGTTAGAGGCAGAGGTCACTGTTAATCTATACAGAGTTAGCCCGAGTGATTGCTTTTTTCTATGATTAAACATTTCATAGGGCACAAGGGGTCGCTGCATGGCTGATGAGTATGAAAATTCTAAGAATCATATTGCTATGGCTTTTGAAGTCACTGGATTTAAATTCTTCTTCTATGAGTATTGAGCTACAGTATATTCTGAAAAAATGCTGGTCCAGGCTTCCATCAGATATCCAGATTTCTCTGTCAACAGAAGCTTACATTGGTTGAACTTCAGTTCATAATTTTACACAAGACCCGACATAATCTGATAACACAAATAAAATAACCCATGCACATTGCACAGTGAAACAATGTGCGTGACGATGCACAGCTGGTGCTTCTGAAGATAAGTGAGAATATTTATTTTAGTACATCCATTACATTTAGTACAGATTAATTACTAACCGCTAGCGTTTTCTGTTGTTCATGAAGTGAGTTTTTGTTTTTGCATTCTGAGGAGGACAGGTTCAGTCTCACTTGTGGCAGATTCCAAATCCATATGAATTCACACAACATTAAAAATAATTCTGTAAGCTTTTTTCTACCAACAGACAAAATAGTCAAGTGAAATTTAATTGCATAGCACATTTAAAAGACATCGTATATCACCCAGAATGATGAAGAGAAGGACAATGTAGTGAAAAAAATTATTATTAATTGATTATTACAAAAATGATAACTAAATAAGTATTAAAAGATGGCAATAATAAAAATTAGGCCTATTTAACTGAGTATACAGCTCTTGATTTAGTCACACCACATATTGAAAACCTGCATGCAAATAAAGCGTAGCAGTTATTTAGGGCATAGACGCTTTAAACAAATCTATAAGAAGCCCCATTTGATTTTCCTTCATCAGCCGAGTTGTCGTACATATTATTTGTGTGTACGTTACAAGGTCATTGTATTCGGTGCTGCTGGGCTCGGCCCTGCTTTTTTGTCCTTCTTAGTGTTCAAGCAGTTCTCATGATGTGCCCCCGCTCCATCACTCTTAAACATAAAAGCAAATGGCAGTTCTCAAGTGATCAGACAAAACGGCACAGAAATAGAGATATAACGCACACACTTGTGAAGGCTATAGATCGCAGAATGTGAGAACACTGCATGAGTCAATACCTAAATGAAGAAAGATGCTGATGTGAACACAGATATATGACTCATATCTGTAAGAGTTGACATGCAGGCAGGTTCATGAATCTTAATAATCAAAGACGAGAATCAAGCAGGTTGAATGGCATTACCAAGATATGTCAGCGTAATGACATGTGAGTATTTAAAACAAATAGTCACGCTGACAGCGATGGACCAACTGCTGCCAAAACCCTGTGTCTCTTCCCATCCCCTCCCTTCCTGCCTCAAACCCTGTGAGGTAGAAAATATGGAGATATGAAGAGGTGGGGATGGAGGGAGATAAGCTGAGGCGGAGATAGAGACAGGTGAAAGAGGTAAGGGTCATAGCACATGCTCCTCTTGGCCTTCTCTCGCCAATGTTGTTTTATTAGCCCTGTCAGATTGTAATTTACCCGACGGTAAACATACAGAACGGGCTTAATTAAGAATTTTTGAACGGGGATACGGTCAAGTCCGGAAACATTAGAGAGATGCAACCGGGTGTCGTAAAGATTGATTGAGACAAAGGATGGAGGGACATGGTTGGAAACAAAGGGTGGAGGGAGGGGGGTGAGAGTGGTGAGCATGTTACACCGGAGGGGTATTCTTGTGTTGCTCAGGGCAGTAGGGTGAGATAAGTTTGGAAAGATAGGGACAAACGATTTTTAATGCATTAACAACCGTGATGTGCGAGGCAATAACAAGGACAAGATCGGCGTTAAAATGTTTGACATCCTGCTTCGAGATCAATGCATCCCGGACAGGGCACACAGACGTAGGACGCATATTCACCTCAACTACCGGCACAGATAACACACACACACACACACACACACACCTTAACAGGGCACAGAGCTTGTGGGTGGGTCCACGAGTTAACAGCCTTCAAACCCCAGGGTGATGTGTAGGAAATAAAAAACAATACCTATATCCACAACAATATCCGCAGGTAAAAGCATCTTTAAATCAAAACAGAGAGGGAGCATCTGGAGTCGATTGTTGAGAGCTGTGTGGACCATGTAAAAGGCCAGCAAACTAAAAGAGTAATGAGCCTATCCATATCTCCCCATGGACCTTAAGTTTGCATTCAATACATTATTTACAGCTGAATTTTTACTGAGGTATAGGTTCCTCTCAAGGGTGTTTACAGACCAATGCTCTAACTGCTCTCCATTGCCTGCAGTTGAGTTGGGTAACGTTTACGAGTAATGCTTGTATCTCCGTGTTTACAAGCCTGCTTGTGTATTTGTAACATGCATACGTGATTCCAATGGAGATCCCGGGCTGAAGAAAATTTGGAAGAGAGGGATAAAATCTCCACTTTGATTTTTTTCTTGTGCCAGATATAAATTAATAAGCCTCGAACAAGCAAAAGGCACACGTCAAAAAAACGTAGTGTGATCCTATAGCCTCTTCAGAATAATAATTCTTTGGATTTACTATTAAAGTGTTTTAGTTTCTCATTTAGTTAAGATTAACATGTTACTTGATCTTCTGAAAGTGAAATGTTTTCAAAATGTTTTGGAAATATACATATATCCAGGTTGCTGACTGTTAAGGGGTTCAGGATAAATCGTTGTATAGTTTTGGGCTATGTTAAACTTTTTTTTTGGAGAAAGTGACCTGATGCTGAATGTTTGAAATCATGTAGCACAAACCAAGTGTAGTACACTGTGTCATTACGGAGACAAACATGAACAATTGCATTCTGAGCTTTATGTGAGCGAATTTATGTGATGACCTACAAACGAGATATTGGCAAAAAAATAAAATAAAATTCCTGCAATCAAAATACATAGTTATGTAAATGAAACATGAGATTAAGCGTGATTTCAGATGCAGGATTCTGGTGTGAAATATTTGTCTGCATGCCCTTTTTAAAGCACCGTCTCTAGATCTGAAGGATTTTTTTATAATAAGCCCCCTCCTCCTCTTCTTCTAGCCGCCAGAATACACACAAGCTGTTGTAGCCTGAGAAGTCCCTGCTCCCTTTGTCTTTGTAGTTCAGCATCTCCCGTCCAAAATACTCTAACTTCTGGGAAACAGGGAGGTCTCAGTTCTCTGCACAGAGAGCTACACAAGCAGAAACTCTTTCTCTGGCTCTTTATGACGCTATCTCTCTCTCTATGCCTTTGTCTCTCCCTTTTCAAATAGACTATTTGTCATCTCTGAAATAGAGCATTTTAAAAATTCAACCTGGAGCCAACCCCCACCCTAACTCCCCTCTATTCTCACTCTCAATTCCCCAGACACTGGCCAGCTACGATCAATAGCCTATTGATCAACTCTCTCCATTCCCATTACACACCAGTGCCAAAAGAGCCAACCATTTTCCCTGAAAAGCTGAACTGGGCCACATTTGCAATGGTAAGGTTTCTCTAATTCCAGCGGTTTATTATTAAATGCATACAGCGTATGAGTGCTTTGGTGCTCTGAGATGTTGAGTGGTGAAAATGCTCGAGAAAGGACCTCCGTAGATGCGTTTACCTTTTAATTGAAAGGTATTGCACTGTGGTAAAGCAGAGTATGGTTTTCCACTTAAGTAAAATAGGAAAGGTGAGAGCATTACCACATACGTAGAAAGTAATTCTTTTCCCAGTTGTTTCTACTTCATTTCTCTCCCCCGCCCTCCGTCTTTCTCCTCTCTCTCTTTCTCTTTCTCGCTCTCTCTCTCCATAGACAATGCTACGGGCAAAATCAATACTGGAAAGAAAAAAAAGAAGGCATATTTTTAGCCTGTTATTATATGAGCTGTATGAGGAAAATAGTGTTTGTGGGAATGACAGAAATGCCAAGGTGCTGATAAGAGGAGGATTGGGTGGGGGAGATACAAAAGAAGTGAAAGAGTGAGAATGATGGTGGTGGTGGGCCGTATAGGGGAGAGTCTAATGGAGATGGATCAAACGAAGGTGGAGATAAGATGGGGTAACTGTGAGAAAATGGCTGATGTCTTGACTGGCGATGTAGCAGCGTGGTTGGCAGGCGAGCAGCTGCAGAAAGATGTGATGGCGAGGTTTTTCTTGAGGATTTTTAATGTGTAAAATCAGAGCAATCTGCTCTCTTATTCTTTTATTTTGTTGTCTTGCATTTCATTCATAGTCATGTGCTGTTTTCTTGGTCTTTCTCTGCTCCTCACCTCTGAAAATAAATGGTTCCTTTCAGTCTTTATTACATGTAGAAGCAAAGATAACATTTATTACTTAGAACATCTTCTTATGCAGCCTGGCTCCACCTCTGTGCATGTTTGTGCTCTCTGTGGATTGCTTTATACTCAACACAGACTACACCACAGCCCCCACTTTCACTCCTGCTGCCAGTAGCTTTCTGATGGAGTCCCCTCTCCCTTACCTTTTTCCGGGCTCGCTGTCAGTCAAGCTCCAGCTCTCCTCTCATTGGCTAGAGATGCTCTGTTGATCAAATGGCGGGCTGTCCAATTGGCCGAAGAGCTCAGGGGGGAAGGAAGGGATTGATTTATCTGTGGTATTAGGAGATCAATTAATCCCCATTGTGTGTGCCAGCACAGATAGTCCGATGTGTCTTATTTGGTATGGCTTGTTTCTGCTCAGCCAAGATAAGAGTCTCTCCCATCACTTCCCTCTATGAGCAACAAATCAAATCAAATCGAAAGGGATGACGGCACGGAGAGGGTTCCTCCCTAGGCTGTGGCTGGCTGATCACAATAAAGAAGGGCCATCGATATGAAAAGTAGTCTGTGCAGAATAAATGCTGCTCATCTGAGATGTCTGCCCTGTTGCTATGACAATGCAAGGGGGGGATAAAAACATTTTAAATAACTTGACTTGGCTCGTGACCCCAGTTATGATCGATTAATGGCATTTAATTCAAATAACACAGCGGTAACAGGTTGCATACAGCTAGTCCTGCAATTATTAGTTAGTTAAAGATCACGTACTTATAAGGCACATTTATCAGATAGAAAATGTTGTCTCCAAAAGCAGTCTCTGTAGTTTCTTCAGCCTCACTGACAGCAGAAGGACTGTGCATTATCTCTGCTCGCTCATACTGAAACATCTTTATGAGGGTACCTCTTCAAAACTGCGTATAGATGTGCAAGCAGCTGACCTACCCTTAACTTAGTGTTCAGCTAGCACAAATGTAATAGATACAGTTTTGATGAACAATCAATAACTTTTCTGCTTGATTCCCCACCGACTCGTAATGATCGCATTATTAACTATTCCTTAATTAAAACAAGTCACTGGCAGATGTTGGCCTCAGCTTGTGATGGACATGTTTGACAATTTTCTGACATTTTGTGGGCCAAACTCTTAATCAATGAATCGACACAGGGTTCGGCAGTTTGATCAATAACAGAAATTAGTTGCGCTACTACATGGGGCATATCTGTATATAGCACATGTAAGGAACAGTAAGAAGCCAGAAAACAAACTACTGTTTTGCACACCTCTAAGTGGGAAGGCAGTCATAGCCAGAAGAGGAAGAGAGAAGGGTCAATGGACCGATAGTTGCCGATACTCACTCCAAGATGACAATAAAAAGAAAAGGTAAGAGAGACTAGGATAGAAGTGGGTGCTAATTCCTACTTTTCAGTTTAAATAAAGATTGGAGCTGGATAAAAGCCATTAAGGGAGAAATCAGACAGGGCATGCTATGTAGGACAAGAGCTGACTGCAGGGAGGTGAGTGGTGGGATCGATACTCAGTCGATGCGCTCAACACCCAGTTCTGCACACACACAGACACACAGAGGGGCATGTGGTGTTGCCGGGCATCTGCGTGTTTGTGTGTCCGTGTGTGTGTGTGTGTGCAGCAGTGACTAATGGAGAAAGAGAGGGAGCCTGGAGAGAAAGAGTGCATGCAATATACAATTAACTCTCTTTTGAGTGAGGGAATATTAAACACAGGCTGCTTGTGCAGACTGTAATTTGTAGTGATAAAAGTATTAAAGTAAAGCACTTGGACAAAGATGGAAGGGTGGACAGCTGCAGAGATGGATTTATTTTCGGAGGCATGGTACAGTTAACAAAGATAGATGTTTCAAAAGAGTGTCTTCAACCCGAACTGGAGCCTCAATACAACTGCAATCACTCTGCATCCTGTCCTCCCCTCCTCTCCTCTTGCTCTCTTCTTCTTCTTCTTCTCCCTCTTTCTTTTACCTTCTCACTCCCTCCCTCCCTTCTCTCTCTCCCCCTTGCTTCCCTTCCTCTCTCTCCCTCTCTCTGTAGAATTGATTGACTATGTCTCCTCAATCCATCTCTCCCTCTGTCGCTTAGCAACGGTTGCTCTATCGGGTGTGTAGGGTGGGAGTTTCACTGAGGGAGGGGTGGGTGGTTAGGTGGAAGAGAGGTGTGGGGGGGCACGTATGGTTGTGTATATGGGTAGTTGGGGGGGGGGGGGTA
>VUQG01028282.1:2945-21222 GCA_015106755.1 Etia nguti | reverse complement strand
TTGATTAGCTGCGTATATACGAATGTGAATCGCATCATTGGCTGGAGCAGCCAGTCACCGGTCACTTACTGACTCACACTGCAAAACAGAATGAATTGTTAATGTATTTATTTTAATTGCAATTTTTTTTTTGTGCGCAACGCAGATTTTCTGTGCGCAGAGGCCGTGCAAGCAGTGCGTGATTGCGCACGCGCGCAGCTTAGAGGGAACATTGGAGGACACCTAGGTTACTTACAGTATCAGTAAGAAATCCAGCAAAGGGACCAAATAGGGCAGCTAGCTGATCTCGGGGAGAGTGACTCTCAAACACCATAATCTCAGTTTTCTTCTTATTTAAAATAAGAGAATTGGCTGACAGCCACTCTGTGACCTCTCTCAAGCAGTCAGACAAACGATTCTTTGGATATTTGTTTCAGTTTCTTTTGCTGGGTTTTCCCCTGTTTTACTTTTACTTTCTCCACAAATATTTAAGAAATCCAGTAGTAACTTTGCATATGTACTTGTTTTTTGAATAGGATAAGAACACATTCATGCACATATTAATATTGAGGACCCTTGTCCTGTTGGAACACCCAGTTGTGTCTATATTTCAACTGTCTAGCTGTTGGCTTAAGGTAAAGTTGAAGAACTTGGACGTATCCCTCCTTACTCCATCCACTTTACACAATGTACAAAGTACCAGTAGCAGCAAAACAGAAAGGGATGTGACCACCGCACTTGACAGTTGGTGTAGTGGTCTTAAGTCTGAAAGCCTCACCTTTACTCATCCAACCATACCTTTTGTCCTTCTGGCCAAATAGCTCAATGTCTCACCTGACCATCAAACTTTTCTCCAGAAGACATTTGGTTTGTCTGAGTGGACACCTGCAAAAGTTCAGGTGACTGTGAAGATGTCAGTTTTGGAGTAGTGTAGACTAGTGTGATTTTAAATTGCCCATGAGTGTGAATATGAGTGTGAATGGTTATCTGTCTCTCTGTGTTAGCCTTGCAACAGACTGGCAACTTGTCCTAGGTCTACCCCGCCTCTCATCCTATGACAGCTTATATAGGCTCCAGGCTTCTGCAACCCTGAACTAGAAAAGCACAATAGAAAAGGATGGATGGATTTTTTATGTTTTCATTTTTAAATTTCTCATCTGGTACTTATATAATTCATGTATTCAATGAATACATTATATTAATGCCAGTGAAGTAGTTTTGCATTGATAGAGGGATCGAAAAGTATAAAGAGTGCGTGTGTGCATCCATGTTCAATCACTTACATAGAGGCTTACCATGAGTTGACTTGTTCAGGGAAAAACCTAGGTGAACTGCCATATCACCAATTAAGTCTACACTGAGTCTCTGTCCCTGAACATACAGGCAGTAATAAAATACATTAAGCACATCCTGTCTGGGATGAGAGTATTAGTGTCCCCACCCAGCTCGGTGACATTTACATTAGCATAGTTACAAGGGCTTGGTTCCATGAAGCAGACCCTGCACTGAGGAGATAAGGATGGTACAGAAAGCACACAGTGAAGGTCTGCTCAGTCCTCTTGCCACACGTTTCCCCCTTCTGCCATGTTTCCACCTTCTCCTATCCCGCTGACTCTGAAACATCCAGCTGGCCCAGAGAGAAGGTATTAAAAATATCTCTGCAATTACAAGCAGTATATAACATGCACACAGGAGTACTTGTGCATACACAGACACATTTTTTTTTATTTGTATCTTCATACACACGCACTCTCCCAAAATCATTACTCCCCATAATGACTTAGAATCAAGTGGAGGAAAGGGGCTGCCAGAATCTTGGTTTTAAAAGGGCTTATTACTGTGTTTGATAGCCTTTTGGGGGGCCATATTTTTACAGAGATGCTGTGGCATCATATCTTCATTAGGTTATGTATTATTACAAGACAATGATCAGAGAATTTTGTTAATTGTTTTGCTTATCACGGGTCTTTTTTTCCCCTCTTGGCTTCCATTTAAGTTTTTATTTTCTTCTTCTTTTTTTGGGAGGTTAGTTTGGAGCCTTTCACAACTGTCATAGGATGACAGTGTATGATTAAAAATATATGATACCTTGTCTTATATGTCATTACCTTTATAGGATGACCATTCAAAAACCTCTAATGCAGCCGCACTAAATAGAAAATTCTGTGTACGCTTCTTTACACTTAGCAGTCTAAAGTGATTTTAATGAGCTAGATTCAGACTACATGTATAGTTTACCGCAACTTTGAAGGTATTTCTTCATTGATCACATTTTACATAAGCCCATTTCTCATTACCCCCAACTGCCTGTTTTGGTTTTATTGTGAGGTCTGTGTAGTTTATTTGGCTTCCATCCAGTATTTGTGTTTATTCAGAATACAGACAAATCCTGCTGTGGTCAGATAGGGGTGTTAAGGGATTGTCTGTGCCCTGAAGTGTGCTTAATCTGTGTGTGTTACATTGTAAATTGTGCTCCTGTCAAATGTGCAAATGTTTCTCTCCCTCTCTCTCCCTCTCTCTTGCTTTCTCGCCCCTCTCTCTCCTTCAGTGTAAATCTCCCAGATGAGTCCCATCTTCTCTTACTGCTACAATAACAATGTTAAAACAAGCTGGAGCAAATTAAAGACTTTATACTCAAGGTTTAACAATGGCAAAATTGAGCCCTTTGGCAAGCACATCTTTTTCAGGTTCACCGAGGTTCTCTGATAAATTCTTTACCCACTTATCCTGGCTGTCTTTGGTTGTGGTGTTTTCCTGTTCTTGTCCAAATGGTCTGGGTATTGAGTCAGAAAGGTATGTTTTTGTTTGCAGTGTTTGGAACTTCTAAAGTTTTCTTTCTCTGACTTTAATGTGTTGTGCCAACCGTGTCTTGTCCACAAACTTAGAAACGTATTCTAAAACAGTGAGTGAGCTGTAGGGTGTGGTTGATCTTATTTTGGAGTACATCTATAGTGAAATGCACCTGTCTTATCCTTTCACTAGAAGTAGGTATTATGCTCTCCATGAGATTAAATTCAGTTTAGTTCATTTTTATTTATATTGAGCCAAATCAGAACAACAGTTGCCCCAAGTTGCTTTATATTGTAAGACAAAGACCCTACAATAATACAAAGAAAACAGGCAAAACCTCAACAATCAGATTACCCCATATGAACAAGTGCTTTGGCGAGAGTAGGAAGGAAAAACTTCCAGCAGAAAACCTCCAGCGGAACGAGGATCAGGGTGGGCCGGCCATCTGCCACGACCGGTTGGAGTGAGGAAAGGAAGACAGAATAAAGACACTGTGGAAGAGAGACAGAGATTAATAGTAACTAATAATTGAATGAAGAGAGGTGTATAAACACATAGTGAATGAAAAAAGATGTACTGAGTTCTATGTTCCCTGACAATTCCCTATGGATTGTCTGCATCTCATAATGGATCTCATCACAGCCATGGAAACAGCAGTAAAAATTAATAAGCTAACACAACCATAAGCAGAGGAAATCAGGATGAAGGTTTCAGGTACCATCTCCACTGCATGATTTCCTCTGTCCAACCTCATCCCTGAGTAAAGACCAAAGCATCACCATACTACCAGCTGACAAGAAATGCCTACAACAACTTGAAAGGGAAAAAGCTGTCGAACGCCCTACATACAACTGCCTTTACCCAGGGGAGTCTATACTCTGTAAGAGCCTCGCCATCATCCTAGCTCCCCTTTGCAGAACACCCCATCACCTTAATGAACTCTACTGACCACAAACGAGATCTGCAAGCTTACACTGGATCCAGAAACCATAGTGTCCTTCTATGTGGTCTCGCTTTTCATTTTTATACATGAGCCAACTTTACCCTGATCAGATTTCTACAAGGCTTCCCAGTCTCCCCCACTGTAGCCAACCTTTATATGGAGGAAGTGGAAAGTAAAACTCTTGGCTCTTTCAAAGGGACATCACCTAGCCATTGGTACAGATATGTGGATGACACCTGGGTCAAAATCAAAACCCAAGAAGAAGTCTTCACTGTTCTTATCAACTCAGTGAATAGAAACAGAAAGTTCACCAGGGTAGATACAAAGGATGAGTTTGTTGTTTCTGGACTGGCCTGTGCGCATTAAAGAGGATGGAAGCCCACACACACAGACACACACTGAGGTGAAACATCTCCATGAAACTTAAAGAAGTCCAGCCACTTTCTTTCCCAGCTTCTTAGACTTCCATGACCTGGATAACTGTGAACCTGCACAGACATATTTCATTTATTAAAATACTTATAAAATATGATGTACACAGTAATGCAAGGCAAGCACAATATATGAACTACTGCTTCATTATACTTTCCAGTTTGTCTTTTTTTAATTGCTTTTACTAGGACTGAGAGAAAGTGGGCAAAAAAACTCAGAGATAAATAAAGCAATGTTAAGAAGAGTCTTACTGAGGTTGGGAGAGGCTGCTTCTATGTATGCTAAATTGAATGAGTAGCAGGGTGGTAAAGCAGGGTAAAGAGACTGTGATTTATCTGACGTAAATCATTCCACTGAAAAAAATTATCCAAAAGAGAGGGGGATTTTTAAACCACTCTTTTAAACCATTCTTTCCTGGTCTTCAGTAACTCATCTCATGACTCAAGGTTTCCATGAACTCTATAAAGTTATGACAGTCTGGAGGTAGCTTTTCCTGGTGTTGGTGTCTATAGTAAAACTGCACAAATTTACTTACGTCATGGAGTGAGAAGAACATGCCTTTCCTGTGTAAACTGAACATTAGCGCATAACTACTGAGTAAAAACTATGCTTTTGGAAATGTAATTCACACTGGCAATAATGACACCTGACCCTGTCGATTGGAGGGCACCAAAATCATGAGTCAATGTGTAACTTTGCCAAAACAATGTCAGACTCTGCAGTTTTCTCTGGGCCTGTCTCCAACCGGACCAGTAGTAACCTGTTTAGCTGTGTGTTCTCTTTAAACAGCTAACTGTGTCAGTGATGTCCAAAAAAACAATGCATACTTTACAGATAACTGGGAACGTTTCTGGGAAAAACTGTGTCTTGTTAAGACAGAGTGCATCCCACTCTAGACATCTACCTAAATTCATTAACTCCCCAAAACCTATCCATCCAGATTTGAGACAAAGAATTAAAATTCCATTCTTTGATTTTCTCAAAACGTAAATAAGCCCCCACCACTTTAAATACACTCTGGATCTTATTCTGACATATGGTATAGAAATGGAATTAGCAATATTCCATGTAAAACGTATTTTTTTGTTTTTGTTTTTTTATTTCTGATCATTTCTTAATAGCATTTAGATTAAAAGGATTATATAGCAATGAGGAGTAAATGTCCTTGTAGTAGATCTCTTTCTCAAAGTTCTGTAAGGAAGTTCAGCTGTCATTCCTCCACTTATCTTCAATGCCAAATGCCAACATAATGGAGAGCAAGTCAATAATCTCTAGTAGTGTTACAGCCTACTATGTATAACCTTGGATAATGTCCCTCCCTATGTTGACCCCTTATCTTTTAAACAATGCCCAGATTGGGCAGTTTCAGGCCAGAACAGGAGCGCTGAGGAGGTGAAGCTGATGACTGAGGCGGGGCAGTGTGGACGGAGGATGAGAGGCTGCAGGTATGGAGATCAGAGCCGGATGTGGAAAAGATGATAAACTTTGACTATTCTACTGTCAGAGATTATATCTCTCGGCTGGCCTGGGAACGCCTTGGTGTTCCCCTGGACAAGGTGGAGGAGTTGGTCGGAGAGAGGGCGGTCTGGGCTTCTCTGCTTAGGCTGCTGCCCCGCGACTTTGCCCCGGATAAGCGGAAGAAGATGGATGGATGGATGGATATTCTACATTTATTAAAAATTATTTAAAATGTGTTTCTTACATTTTTTTAGTCACCTGTGAGGTTAATTTTAAAATGCAGACAATCAGCTGATTAGTCAGTCCTCTGTTTTTGTACAGTTTATACTATTCATCACTGATTGCAGGAAAATATGAACAACCCAAGGTTTCTTTTCAGCACTGTAGCCAGGCTGATAGAGTCAGAACTATATGTTATAACAATGATTTAATCAGTAGTTTTGCAAATAAAATTTTAACGTGACAGACCTGCAACCTGTCCAGGGTGAACCCCACTGCTCTCAAACAAGTCAAACCATTAATTAATGCTTTGATCTTAAATATGACCATTCTATTGCTACCTCTATTAATATGCTAACACAGGCTTGTAAAGTGGCGATAAATAAACCATTATTTAAAAACTTGACACAGCTATTTGTAGACCAATCTCCAGCCTTCCACTGATTTCAAAAAGTCTTGAAAGAGTAGTTGCAAAACAATTAACTGATTTTTGAAGGTTACAAATCTGTCCTCTTACAGTGGACTCATTTGTGTACTTGCTAGACCTCAGTGCAGCATTTGTTACCGTTAACAACAATATTTGTTCCATCCAGTCATTAGAACATTGCATGTTCTAATGACTGCAGTGCCTTTAATACCTTATAGGTATTATAAAATAAAATGCAAAAAGTAAAATGCCTTCAGGCCCCTCTTCTGGACAAATCAAATTGATGTGGGATACTTTCTGTTAAAAGTACTCAAAACTTCCCTTTTTGATTAAGGTTATAGTTAGTGCTGAATCAGGTGACTCTGAACCCTCCTTTGATTATGCTGCAATAGGCCTGGGCTGCTGGAGGTTTCTCACGATGCACTGAGTGGTTCTTCTTTTTTTTCTTTTCACTGTCTGTTCTTACACCACATTGCATTTGATCATTAGTAATAATTAATCTCTGTCTCTCTTCCACAATGTGGCTTTTGTACCGTCTCCCTCCCCTCAGCCCCAACCAGTCACAGCAGATGGCTGCCCCTCCTTGTGCCTGGTTCTGCCAGAGGTTTCTTCCTGTTTAGAGAGAGTTTTCCTTCCCACTGTCACTGAGTGCATGCTCATAGTGGATCATCCTATTGTTGGGGTTTCTCTTTAACTGTGTGATATCTTTACCTTAAATAAAGTACCTGTTGTTGTGATTTGACTTTATATAAATAAAATATAACTGAGTTGATTTGAGTTGAAATAAACTGAACTAACTGAATGAAGTACCCTTGACAGATAAAGGATAAAGGGCAGCTTTTCAGGAGAAAAATCTTATATCAGTTGGTCTGGTTCTGTGACAGTTAATACTGAACTATAAGTGGACATGTCAAAAGCGTAATGATCATCAGAACACAAGCAAATCCAATATATGAATACAAATAAATACATTTTTAAAAAGTGAGTGGGAAGTGAGTGGACGGTGGAAGGTAAGGAATAAAAGCCCAGATTTGAATCCTATTTCCAAAGGCTTTGCACCTCTAGACTTAATTGGCTGTGAAATTAAGACTACCACGCAAAATACTGTGCCATGGGATATAACAAGAGTTGTTGTTTTGTCTGCTTGTTTCTCTGTACTTATCTGACAAAATGAATCATCTGCTTAATTTGTATTAAATCTTCACAGTATTTGGCTCAATAAATGCTCTCTGTCTCACACACACAGACACATACACACAGTGACACACATGCAGATTGTGCAGATCAATACCTATAACACCTGCCAACTTGAAATGGGAAAATTTGGGTAATTGATTGATCTTGATTATGCAGGGGGCCATTTCACCTCCTCAGTCATGCACAGGTACATACAAATAATATATAGAATTCATGATTCTTACATTGAATATACTGAAACTACAATACAAAACTGATTCTAGAAAAAAAAGGAAAAAAATGTTATGTGACTTTCAGATTGATGGAATTGAAAGTGGTATCTCAGCATGCCATAACTTTGAAGGTTAAGTGGATGTCAAAACACTTTTTTGCAGGAGCTCTGAGGCTTTTTGGCAGTATGACAGCACCTCTGCCCCTCTTAGAGTATTGTCACAGCATTGTCAGGAAACCATTGGAGGTTCTTTTTGGCATATGATCAAATAAACCGTTGCTGCTGTCTTTCTGGTGTGCGAAGCTTTATTTTTTCAGTCTCAGGATGAACTCATCACCTATCAAAACTCTTTGGATTGCATATCCAAACAAGAGCTTGTCATGGTGAGAATTTTACATACAGTCATCATGGTGTTATGGTAATTTGAGGTGTTTAATGATTTCTTTGACCTGTTCTTTTTCAAGTGGAATGATTGTGCAGCATATAACTTTATCCGACCCGATTCTTCTTTTGTAAAGTCATCGAGGTCAGGACTCTGTGTAGTGAAAATAATAAATAATGATAAACAACAAATTCATGTATGGAAATATTGATAAATGACTGATTTATGTGGAAAACATTTATACACATGATTTAACCACATATTTGTGTATAGGCAATGTTAGTAAATGAGGACCAATGATCCCACACACACATCAAAACTGGTTTTGGAATGGATCAGCAGGCCAACATAGGCTTCTGAAATGGCCTTCCCAAAGTTCTGAAAATTTAAACCATGTTTAGAAGCTGTGTCTGTGCCAGAAATCAATCAACATAAATTAACACTTCCAATTTTGCCAGGAAGAGTGGAAAAAATCTAGCTATGCCAGAAGTGTGTACCAAACGAGTATGGTCGGGGTGCATCTTGCAAAAGGACATTTTACCAAATATTAGCATGCGTACGTATGCAATATATGTAGATTTAATGTATATATATATATATTCTGATCAATTCAAACTTGTGCACCCATTTTTTCTCTTTAGTCATTAAAAATGTTTAATAGCTAATCATTCCACCCTGGAAAAAGAACACTTCAACAAAATCAATAAAAACCCCAAATTACCATTCATGCCCATATTGGCAGTATGTATGTGTCTGATCTATTTATCATCAAATAATTAGAAGACAAACCACAGCTGGCTGTAAAACAATCAGTTGTAAAATTACATTGAGCAGAAATATGAAAAACATCCATAATCCTTGAACAGTTACTGCAATATTTTGTAAATTCCCTTAATCTGATAAATAAGATGAAATGTGCACATTTATTTGCACAGTGGCTGTTTAATGGATTGTGGCAGTTCACAGGGCAAAGTTAAGAAAAATGTCCTACTTTCCAAAAGATTTTGGGTTTGACTAAGTGTGGATGATGTGAATGCAGCAATTATGGAGCGATTGGACAGACAAGGCAGTAACAAAGGAAGAAGATCTAAGTATTATATACAGAAGTAGCATAGTGCTACTATTGTGGCCATGCACAGTTGGATAAAAGGTAAAGCTCTTCAAGACCAAAGAAAGGGAAAAAAAGAAAGTATCCCAAATGACAGTAAAGACTTCAAACAGAAGCACAGGAAAGACCCTGACTCCTGACAGCAAGAGAAAGAGAACAGCGGCTATCCAGTATACATCAAAGATGTCAAAATCTAATTTTTAGCCACATGTGTGGGCATGCGTTTTATGGACATTGATTTGCATGAATGAGCACATCAGTGTGTCATTGCGGATTAACAAAACACAAACCTCTTATTTATCATACTAGCCTTGGAACTACATACACACACACTCGACAGACATTCCCAGAGATAAACATATTTGTTGTGACAAGCTTAGTGATGTGCTTTCTCCAGAACCTCACAGCACTTCAATTTCTACATAAGTAAGGCTGAAAATTCCCAAATGAATGAGTGTATAGGAGGAACTAACAATATGTAGATATTGTACTTTATTATATTTAATATATTATTACACATTGATCTATGTGGTCTACCAAGGAGACATGGAAGACTTAAAACAAAGGAGACACGAAATACTTAGTTCACTTAGTGACTGACAGAGAAAAAAGTGTCTAGTTCAAAAATGAAATCGAGTCATCTATTCTATATTTATATATAGGTATGAGTAGGAATCCAACAAATGCAGGCCTTTGACAACAAAGGCTGGCATCCATCATGTATTTGATATAAGATGCCTCATG
Source organism: Etia nguti (assembly GCA_015106755.1). Lineage (NCBI taxonomy): Eukaryota > Metazoa > Chordata > Actinopteri > Cichliformes > Cichlidae > Etia > Etia nguti. The sequence goes on along the minus strand of VUQG01028282.1, from coordinate 11,332 downwards.
AGACATGACCTACTTTACTTTGCTTTCCGGTTCACCTTTGAAATGTCATGGACTTGAGCTGAAAATAGCAAAGCAAGTAGTCTAAAATCAAGATCAGCTTAAATCTCACACTATTAAACTTAAAACACGCTGGATCAAAACTGTCCTTTGCTGTGACAATCGACCCTCTTAGAGACATTGCCCCATCCGGTCTCAACATTTCTCTGTTTATATATTGCTCACACATTGACCAGCCTGCCTGAGAACTGCACCAGTTGCTGAGTGAAACAGTATTTGACATTGGCAAAGAGTCCACTCTAACACACCTCCTTTCTTCCCATTGTGATACAAAATATAATCTTTGCATCGATTAACTCAGGAAAAGCGGTGGCATCAGATGACTCAAGAGCAGAAGCATCGGAACAAACCAGGAACAGACATGAGGCTAATTGATTTAGTGAAGGAACTGGCTAGAGCATAGCTGTCTAAAGGCAATAAAGGTGAAGATTGCTGTCCTCAGTGCAAGCAGATGAGAGGACGTTAACACAGAGGAAGGGCTATCAAGTAGCAAGTTGACTCAGGATCATAAACATGCTGGAGACTAGCAGGCCAGTGACCAGCCAATTTGGGTGCTGATGCTGACAGTGGGCTGGCAGAGTTGGTAGCAGTCTGGTGGCTAGCTGACTCAGATACTGGAACAGACTGTTGGGGAGGGTTATAGTTAAGCAGGCCCACTCTAACCACCTGGGATGCTGGCCTGGAGGGTGGTTGCCTCAGAGACTGGACTAGCCTGGAAGCCAACAAGTCAAAGGCTAGCAGACTTCATGCCCAGCCCATCATGGGAACCTCTGTGGAAATCATGAAGACCTAAAAGTTCCTCCAAACATCAATGGAGACAGATACAAACTTCGTTATATATGAACTTAGTTATATTACATTTGTGTAGGCTGGCAGTCTTTGTTATCTCTGTAAGTCTATGAAGTTGCAGCAGCTGAGTTTAGTCTCACTACAGTATGCTTATCCAGTGAAATACCCTACCGTATAGGCGCTTTGAGCTCAAGGTTCACGTCTGGTGGGTACATAATTTTCATCATTTTGTACTTATAGCAATAGATCTAAGCGACGAAAAAGAGGCTGGCAAGCAGATAAATGTGAGCATCATCCCCCCGTTCCTAAACCGCACATTGTCAATTCTTGTACTTAACTCCTCTCGTCGTCTCCTAGTCCCTCCCACCAGCAAGCAGAAGACGGAAAGAAAAGACATGAGGAGAGAGAAAGGCGGAGCAACAGACATTTAAATGACATATTCGCACGTTGTAACCTTATTTTAAAGTAATTTTTAATTAAATATGACATTTTAAATAAATAAAATCATAATTGTAATATTTGTTATACCCCAATTGTGACTGCATATTAGGATCTCATGTAAAAAGATACAATTTTTCTTTTTAATCACAAAAAGAAACAACGGAAGACAGAAAGGACTAATCATGCAAAGAGTCGTCCAATAATTGCATCTTCCAGCTGCATACCTCACCTCTTTCACATATGAAGGTAAAAACATTCCCACAAAGGGTACACCTGCGCATCATTGATTACAGCTCCTCTGGCAAGTTTCTTCAGTCTTTTCTCCTCTGTGCTTCAGAATCATGTACTGCTTAAGTATTATGTACTAAGACTGATTTCCAGGTCAAAGGCAGGAGGACAGAGGTGAAATGAATAAAATGAGAAAAGTCCATTGATCATACTGCATCATTCAGAAAGTTCATCAAATGATTAAATAAAGATATTTAAATGGAACAATTTGCAACCAGTTGATTCAAAGGAGATCCAAAGAGCACTGACATGACATGACAGGCAGGGAGAGATGCTGGAGGTTAACCAGGAGAACAGCCAGGGAACACCGATGTATTCCATCAGTGAAGAATGGAGAGAAAATACACACTGAGACAGATGGGGTGACGAGATGCAGGTGGAAACAATTAGGGCGGAGCAGATAATCACAGGGGCAGAAACACAAAGGAGAAACACAAACCAACCAAAGACACATAACAAAAGTGATATTTTCAAAATAATGAAGGAAACAGCAAAACCAAAGCCAAAATTCAATAACCTCCCCGCATGAGGAGTAACAGACACACACACACTTACACAACTTTTTTTCAGTAAATCTGTCATAACACTCCAGCTATAACCTTCGGATGCTCAAAAACAGTGACTCAATCTGTATACATGAATTGCTTATTGCTCCCCAGAAATCAAATCATACTGCTGGTTGCTGACAAGAAAATTGTCACCTTGAACGTCTTTCTCTCTCTCCCCTCTCTCTCTCCCACACACACACACACACACACACACACACACACTCATGCACCCAGAGCATTTTCATCTGCACCAGCATCCTTTACCTTTCTTTCATTCCTTCTCTTCTTCATCTTTGCTTCTCACTAGCTATTCAGGTAGGCTTTTTAATAGAGGCTTGCTAAGGAACACAGTGCTGCTGTTATGTAGCCCACTCACCTGATTGTGTCTCACATTAATATGTTTGAATTTTTCAAGGTCAAATGACTCAAGCAGCTGACAAGCTGACAAATTCCCCAGCATACTGAAAGGCAACCATGGCAACCCATACCTACAATTATGTTTCACAATCTCTAAATAGAATCTCTTATTTTCCACACTTTATCTCTTGATCAGTCTAACATATAAATACCATGGTGCTTTTGCTTTTGATGTAAGATCATTTGCAATGTAGAAAAATAGGTGAAGTGCACTGCTCATACATACTTGTACTGACAGTGTTGCATGATGCTCTCATATTAAAATATTGTCCGACTTGCTTTTCTGTTACAGTCTTGATAGGATGTGTCCAGGCAGAACTAGTGACATTTAAGTAGACATTTGTAGATGTATGCTTTCTGATGTCTGTTTATCACTTTTTGTCCAGTTATAAATTTGTCAACTACTCAAGCTTTAGGACCACTATTATTTAATTCTGGGAATTAAGAATAAGTAGCAGCCAGTTGCCAGCTGCACGTTTAAATAAGTGGAAATCTGTAGTTTTGCTAATCTGGAGCATTCAGGTATGTGATAAAACACCTGAAACTTTAATACAACTCCTAGAAATGGAGGCCATTGCAAATTCACCTCAAGTTCAGACTATGCTATTCTAAAAGAAACCGACAAGCGCTGCACAACTCCATGATCTCTAAGCAAATGTTAAATGTTAAAGTTCATGACAGTATAATTTGAAAAAGACTAAATAAAGTATGGCTTGTTTGAAATTGCCAGGAGAAAGCCTCTGTTCTCTAAAAAGGAGATGTCAGTACATCTTAGTTCTGCAAAGCTGTATCTGAACAAACTGGAACAATTTCATTTGGACAGATGAAATAAAAGTGGGGATGTTTGATGCACAGCACCACATTTGGCAACAACCAAACACAACTCGTCAAGAGACACCTCATACCAACCATGGTAGTGGAGGGCTGATGATTTTCAGTTGTTATGCAGCCCCAGGACCTGGGCAGCTTACAGTCAATGAGTCAACCATGAACATCTCTGTTTACCAAAGAATTCCTGTCATGTGAGATTATATGTGAGGCGATCACTTTAATGATCCAAGCTTACCAATAACTAAGTGGCTGTAAAAGAACCAAGGTGTTGCACTGACCCAGTCAAAGTCCAGACCACAACAGCACTGAACTGCTGTGGTAGGACTTCAAAAAAGCTGTTTGTAAATCAATGCAAATCAGTCTCAATGAACTGAATCAATGTTGTAAGAAAGAGTCAGACAAAATTCATCCACAGTGATGTGAAAGAATGATAAAGTCATAAAGAAAACAATGATTTCAAGATTTTAAGTGACTTAATGATTGAGTGCACTAAGGTTTTCCCGGGACTGAATGTCATGCCTTGTGATAGACGTAAGCTAAAGTAGTTAAAGTAGCAATTCATATTCATCAGTGCTGAAACTCTCAGGTAGAAGCGCCAAAAAAATACATGATCAATTTAACTTAAATTTCTTAAATTTCTCTTAAGCACCCTGAAAGTGTTAAGTTAAACATCTAATAAAAGCTGATATTAAATTTAGATTTAATATGACCACGATAGTTTATAGTGTTTTCACATTCACTGTTATTTATATGATTTTCTTTTTGGCAAAAGTAAAGCTTCAGAATTTTAGTGCACCTCTGGCTGGTGTTTTTACGCTGCCAGTGGTCTTAGAAGATGATAGATATTCCAGTATTTTGATACCTTGAAATATCAAAAACAAAGCTGAAATATTTTATCATGGATAGACAAAAAAATATGTCACTGTTAAAGTGACCGTAAACGAGAAAAGTGCACTTGGTGATGTACTTGCTTTAAAGACTCTTAGCTAATGTGTAGTTTAAAGGTAACAGACTGCATGCATTTCAATAGTACCTGTGCTGTGATGTTACCCTGATAAAGATTTGCATAGTATTCTAGCTGCAAAAGACATCATATCCTGTTTTCTTTTTGTTTGTTTGTTTTTTAGCTAGCAGGAAACAAACTCATTCACTCAATCACTGAGGGTGACCACTGATACAAATGGCAGAGTAACAGTGAATTCAGCTTATTTATCTTACATTAAAGATTTACTCATTTACACCCTGAGCATCTCTGTTGTCCTGGAGGGTCCTGTCATACTAAAGATTATATTCAGGATGTTAATATGAACGACTTGCTGGAGTTTTGTTCTCTTCATTAAATCCCACTGATATGAGATGTGCTAAAGTAATTCCTGATGCCTCGCTGTGACATGGTGTGAACATGGTCATGACTGAGCTATCATCCTCCACCCAGCATTTTGCAGCTCACACGACACAAGCAAGAGCAAATGCCTCTTAAAGTCACAAAAATGTGCACAGCAGAGTGAGAATAGTCACAGCTGCAGTGCAACTCCAGGCCCAAGGTCAGGGGCAGATGGCTCCGTGCCATGTGACTTGTGTTCATGTTGTGCTGCTCAACGTAAACACAGATGATCATTGTGAGTAGAGTCGTGAAGGGTGTCACACCTTCAGGAACACACATCTGTGGTCAGCTTTAGTTACACTAATAAAACATATATCCTATCTATAATCAGTATATATTTAAGAAATATATTTAAGAAATTCAAGAATTCAAGAAATTAAAACAATTTATTTTTAAATTAAAGGCTATTTTGTTTTACAAATGCAGTGCAAAAGCAAGTGGATTTACTTAATGGTAGGTGTGTTAAAGATGTTTACTGAGGAAGATGCATTTATTGTTGTTTCAGAGAAATTGTTTTGACACAAAAGCTTAAACTTGTGCTTCATCAACTTGAAAAGAAATAGTTTGCTTTACTGGTTCCAAAAATAGCCTATTTATTAATAATGACACAATCAATTCAAATGTAAATTGTTTTACAAATCCATCTTGGGATTACACAGATCATTATCTCATAAATATCCCGTAAACATCCGAATTTAAAAAGAATACAGAACAATAAATAAAGCTTCATTTATTTCAGAGGCTAGATATAAAAATGAACAAATCAATATGACGATGTTTGTGCTGAACTTCAGTAAAAAATAGTATACATTTTAATACAAAATTTAAGTCAATTAACATATATCCCGAAAGTAGAACTGTGTAGCAGGAGATAAGTGGGAAATAATTCATGCAGAGATAAAAATAAGGAAGAAAGATTAATGGAGGAAACTTGGTAAGGACCGTTGTGAAGTGAATTGCAGTGTAGAGGCTCCACATCTATCTAATGGCTGGAACTGTGGCTCTGTATAAACCTCTGGAGGTGTCTGACAACTGATTTAGAGGCTTGGCCGTAGCAAATGAACCACAGCGCTAATGGTCCTTCTTGCCACAGCTAGCTTTAATGGACATACCCACAGAGCAAGATGGAAGGGGGTGAAGCAGGAATGGAGGGGACAGGGAAGCCTCCCCCCAAAAAGTGATCTGAAGAACAGAAAAGTGGTGAATCCTGTGGTTTCAGCCCATTGTTGAGGAGAAGAGGCCAACGCATGAAGGAAAGTCGATCTCATCTGGTTAATAGGACATTAATATCAAAGATTAGTTTTACTTGACTCAGCAGTTGTCCAGCTACCTGACTCTCATTCACCCTCCCCTTCAGCCATTTTTCTTGCCTCTTGCCCTTCCTCTCGTTCCTCCTGATCACCAACGACCTCTAAGAAAACATTTTCAGCACCCAGGAGCATTTTCCCTTTGACAAATCATTAATCCACTCTCAAAATTTAATTCAAGTCAGCTTTGAGAGTCTTTACCTTCAGTGCTAAATGGCTTTCAAAAAGACATTCAATTAATTAGGACGAATTAAGCCAAATTAAATTTGATTGCTTCTGATGCTACACAGTGGTGAGGATTACTTGCAAACACTGACAGCTTCTCTTTAAACAACAATCTTAAAAATCAACTCTACTTAAAAGTGCAAATCTATTATTCAGTGCTATTTCCTAATGAAAAAACTAAGGTCCGTTATAGCCCTCAGGTATGGGTTTGAAATGAGTCTGACTGTAATATCCACTGACTTGCAGGTAAAAATTGCACATAGAAAAACAAACATGAATCTGTCTTAAGTTATTTTTTAAATTCTCTTGTACAAGTTTAGCTATTATATCATGCAACTATATTATTACTGCTTATATTATACATTTCAAAAGTGTAGCTATTGTCATGTTTAGCTGCAATCTGAGAGGGGAAAACAAACAAATTTTCATCACTTTTTGATGGAGCTAAGCTGCAAGCGGAGCTTTATACAGCTCCATTTCCATCCTTGTTAACATGTGTCAAAGTTACCAGTGAAGCCCAGTGTTTGTTTGTCTGTAGCTTTGTTTTATAGCCCCAAGTGCAAGGATCGTGTGGACATCCTGCTTCCACTTTCATGTCTCTGAGGCTTTCCTAACTGTTTGGGTGGCCTTTGCTAATTACAATTCAAATGCTGTCTCCCTGCCTGTCTGCTTATGTTGTGCTCGGCTGGGTTCATATAGGAATTGTTTGTGTGCATGTGCCCTCAAAAGATCCGGACCGTCCCCAGATGCTCCCATCTTTCACGTTCATTTCGCAGCCAGCAGCCAGTGACTTTCCTGATGGGAGTTTGTAAATTTATGAGATGTGTGACATGGATTGCCAACACCCCACTCTTCCTGCAATGAAATACCTTTTGACAAATTCCCCCTAAACGTAATTTATTCCAATAACGTCAGCTTCAGAGTTAATAAAATTAACATCAAAGGGTAACAGTATCCCCACTTGCCTTTCCTCTATGTTTTCATATTTAAAAACAGAAAGGACATGACCAGAATGGAAGTCAGTTGAGTTAGCATTCTGATTAATGGTTAAAAAAAGGTGTTTACATTTGTTTAATTAGTTTTCAATTACTGAATTGATTTTGAAGAACTATTATGGTATGCATGGTGCACATGCAATCCTAACAACTTTGGTGACCACTCAACTATTCTCATAATTTTTCACCTACTGAATGCTTTGACACCAAATGTGGTCCATATTGCACTGAAGGGTTACTCCGACTGTTTTGCGATTCACTGATTTTTCAATTACTCAGGTTCGTATTAGTTGCAATGTGTTTTTGGTTTTTCTTTTGTTTCTTGCAAAGGGACTTTGATTCGTCATGCCTCTTGTGTTTATTCTATTTGTATCTGTGTGTGTGTGTTTCCAAATAACAGCTGAGCTTCTGTGGTTTGTTTTTAACCTGTCTCTAATTTTGTGTTTGGGTCTTTGCTGTACTTTCTGAATCCACATCATGAATCTAATGTCTCACATAAATGCCAGGAACATCAGGCACCAACACACCACTGCACCGTGTAGTTTTCACCTTACAAAAAGAGATACTTTTAACAACACAGCTGAATGGTAAAAGTGAATTTTAATAATGTGCTGCAAAACTGTCCAATCTGAACATAATTTGTTCCAAGACTGGGCTGTATTGGCTTTTTTACTGACAGTCATGCTGTTAGGCATTCAGTGTGGTACAGAGAGACAGTTTTGGAACAGCAGATGCGATTATGTCTATTTGCACTATCTAAACACAAAAGAAATAATTATTTAACTTTCAGTACATCATTATTTCCTTCTGGTCATTGTTTACAGTTTTCCCAAACATCATAAGCCAGAAATGTCTAGAACTACTGTTTAATACATAAGATATTAAACCTTAAGTTAATAAAATACACAAAAATATTGAAAGGATGTATGTTTTATTTTTAAATTGTTCAATATATTCAATTTTTGTTGGCTTGCTGAGGAATATGGATGTTTTCTCATCTTGTGCTGACAGATCAGGTGTTCCTTGTTCACCAACTGTTTTCTTCTTTTTCCTATGGTCTGCTGGTCTTTTTTTTTTTTTTTAAAAAACAGCTTTAGATGTCCAA
>VUQG01028279.1:42413-53446 GCA_015106755.1 Etia nguti | reverse complement strand
GCGCAGCTCTGGACATCACCGACGCCAGCGCGTCCCGGACCACTGAGCTGAGGCAGAGACGAGAAAGCGAGAGCAAAAAAAGAAAAAAAAAAAAGAGGAAGAAAGAAGTGTCAGAAGATGATGACATCTGATCCGGGTGCTAGCTGATCTCTCTTTTTTTTCTCTGTGACAGCCAAAGCTGTGGGTTTCCACGCGCACCAGGAGTGACTTTTTCCACCCCACACACATCTTTTACGCACAGGGCGTGTGATTTTTAACCCGCGTTTTTTTTTTTTTTTATAAAGTGCGTGGATATTCTGGATTTTATGACTTATTATGATTCGCCCCCCGTTTTAGCACCCACTCCCTCCTCAGGACAAGAGAAAGTGGAATAAAGGGTGCACGCTGGTTTGAGGTCTTTCGAAGCGCACGCAGCACCAGCAGCAAGAGTGTGTCTCAAGCGTCCTCCGCTCGAGTCACAGAAAGGGATCCGCCGGAGAACAAGTGCAAAGCCGGGAGGAAAGAGGCCGGGCAAACGGAGGGACTTGCATCGAGCTCAGGAGGTTTGTTAATGTTTGGAATCCAGGAGAGCATCCAGAGAAGCGGCAGCAGCCTGAAAGAGGAGCCGCTGGGAGGCATGAACGTCCGGAGCTGGATGCAGGGGGGCGGCGTGCTGGACGCCAACACGGCCGCCCAAAGGTGAGCTGTGCCTAAGTGAGGAGCACTTCCACCATCACTCATTTACCGAAAGATGGAATCAGACTGCGTGTTCTCCTCCAGGATCCTGCAGCTGTACAAGACTTGAGGCTGTGCGAATGGAAGTGCAGCAGTCCGAAAAAAATCTCTCCATTTAACTGCTGATTAAATCATCTGTAAAATTAATAATCTCATTCAGAATAATTCTACCACACAAGCTGTCATTAACTAAACAGTTGTAAGCAGCACGTGCTTGGTCTAGAGATTATATTTTTTACGCACAACATGCACTTTGTTTCAGATGCGATTTATTAAGGATTAAATCAAAGAACAAATACATAAATGCAGTCCTGTGCTAGAGAGAAAAAAATCCTGTCATTTTCCCCCATTTTAAAAGTTACTCGTGGTTTTATTAGAAGGGAATAAAATTCTCCAACTGAACCACAGCCAGTCACAGTAAATGTGGATATATCACGATCTTCCCTTTACGCGAACAACAAGTTTGTGCTTCACGTTGGATTACAGTTTCAGGAGATAATTAAGTAAAACAGGCAGCTTTCATAATCACAGTCTTTAAAATGAGAGAAAAATCTGCCAAAAAAAGAGCACAAGCTGGATTTTACTTTCAGTGCTTGTAGGCCCTTTAGGTTTGTTTTTATTATTTGTTTTTATTTATTTTATTTATTTTACGTTAACTTTACATTTTTATTATTATTTATTTTGCTCTCGTTCTTGTGTTATTTTTGAATTGTTCTCATTTTTACGAGATAAAAACTTTACATCCTCTGACTGCTCCATTCTAACACCCCCCTCCGCCTGTGTATCTGCAGTGGAGTGGGTCTGGCTCGGGCTCACTTTGAGAAGCAGCCGCCCTCCAACCTGCGGAAGTCCAACTTCTTCCACTTCGTCCTTGCTCTGTACGACCGGCAGGGCCAGCCGGTGGAGATCGAGAGGACGAGCTTCGTGGACTTCATCGAAAAAGAGAAGGTCGGTGAAGAAATACACGTTGGTCTTAACAGTTTTTAGATGAAGGAAGATCACTGAGATTTTGTGAAGGCCTCGAATATTAAATTTGGTTTCTGACATTATTGAATGAATTTTTAACGTCCCATTTTACCTGAACTACTTGTCCTTTAATTGTTTGCATTATTATAATTATTATTTATATTATTATTATTATTATTAAAAACTAAAAATACAAAATTATAAACATTATAAACATACTGTAAGGAACAAACCTCCTTAAATCCTCGTGTGTATTTGATAAATAAAAAAAAAATGCCTTTCGGCGTTTAAATTGTTTTAATTTACAGCTCGATTCAACGCAACCACTTGTTCTATATAAACAACGGCGCTGCAGCCCGGGCTTCTCATCAATTATGACTTGGCTTAAATTAGATGAAATGTATCGGGAGAATTCCGTGTTGGATTTATTGGCCCTCCGAACACAACTAGTAATTACGCAGGAATTAAAAATCCACAATAACACCACGATTACACACGGAGAAATTACAGGGCTGCACTCCTCTGAGCATAAATCAGCTTTTATTTAATGCACGACCGCTGTAAAGAATTCATTAAGTTGGATGTATGCTTCACTAGCCTACATGTGAAAACAGTAACTTAAAAAAAATTAATTTCTTACTATTTTTTTTAAATGGTGTTAGATTTTCCATAAACAGCTCTGTGTTTGTTGTGTGTGTCAAGGAGACCAGCGGAGAGAAGACCAATAACGGGATTCATTACAGGCTACAGCTTCTTTACAGCAACGGTGAGCAGACTGGCACACTCACACACACACTCATATATATATATACATGCATATTTAGAGTCAGCTTTGCCAGATCAGCTTCATGTCTTATTTTATCAGACACTTAATGATATTTACACAGGCACCAGCTGATTCTTGGGGGAGAAAAAGAGTCCTGTCCTCAAAGTAGTGAAATAAAATGTTGCAATGGGTTATCAAGGCTTCCAGAATTTATGTCAACGAAATTGCAGGGCAGAGATTCACGATTGTGTAACCTGACCGACTTCTATTAGTCAGATTTCAGGGCAGCTGTTGCAGGATGTGACCCAGCTTTGTGGCTTCATCGCTGTCACTGTCCCTAAATTAGTTTGTCCAGTCTGATGTGCTCTTTTTTTTTTTTTTAAATAATTTTTTGACAGTGTGAGCTGCACTCTAACCCAAGCAGGGACATCACAGCAACAGCCTCCTGTGTAATAAAGAATAGCTACAATTCGTGTCTCGCATGTGTTGATATTTGTTAGGCAGAATAGGCACAAGCAATTTATCAGATAAGTCAAAATCATGTAGCGTTCATCAGTTTACGACTTTAACACGGGGCTGAACGCCCAAGGTCTGGTGTTGTGTAAACTCTGCCGAGTTAAACGTGTGATTTTTGTGTGATTTGGGAGCTATATGGATACAGGCGGCTTGGCGTAAGGCTTGCATCGCAGCAGAGAGAAACGCAGAAGCTGAACAACATTTATTTTCACACTGAACTGATGAGCAGCTGCTGGCTGATCTTTAATAAGGCTCTCACTTTCTTCACAACCCTTTCTGCCTCGTTAAAAAGGAGCCACTGTGTGTCAAGTCGCAAGTGTGAGCGTTTAAACCGAAGAATGACTGTCTGCTCTCAGATTGTTCTCCACTGACTCATATTTCAGGCCTAAATAGGAAACATTAATAAAAGCTTTAAGAAGAAAGAATTTGCGAGTCAAAATTACGTTTGCCCCGCTCCTTTGTTTATTTATTGCGAGCTTATTGCTGTAAGTGACGTTAATCTCATTTACTTGTTCCCACTGCTGCCACCTAACCTAATTCCACATATTTTAAATGCCCTGCAACGTGCTGCACTGTGTGTTAAAATATGTGTAAACTTTACAATATTTCTCCCTTCCTCTGGATCCCAACAGGCATCAGAACAGAGCAGGACTTTTATGTTCGACTCATAGACTCCATGACTAAACAGGTAAACACACACCCTAACACACTCTCAGAGCGGTCTGTCACCTCTCCTGTTACCTCTCTGACAAAGAGCTGCTCCACTGATCCTCTTGTTCTCCGCCGCCCTCCTCTATCTGCGTGTACTCGCACACACAGAAATGAATGTTTATGCGTGTGTGATTCAGTGGGTGGGTGTTTCCACAGTGTATGTGGGTGGGGGTACACACACACACACACGGCATGGCTCCAGGCGTTTTTGCCTGTGCTCCTCTTGCTGTGATTAGAGTGAGGAGGCAGTGAGCGGGTGTTGAGGAACAGGAGCGTAATTCTGCTGCTCACAGTAGGAAGTGGAAAGATATAAGGGCACCTCTGGGATTTGGTCTGCTGCGTAGCAAGCATTCTGATCAGATCCAATTTTTCTGTTAATGCTCTTGTTTTTGTTTATGTGTACATTTATAAGAGGGAGAGAGAGAGAGAGAGACAGAGAGAGGAGCAGGTAGAGTTTGAGGAGAGAGGTGGGAAGACAGGGAGGCAGTTTCAGTTTGTGCGCTCCTGGTCCCGCAGGTAAAGTCAGGATGAAAACTGATTGTTTTTGTTCATGAAGAAAGTGCGAGCAAGAGCTATCTGCCTGGTGGAATGCAAAATGTGCATTTGTGTGTGTGTGTGTTGTGAAAGCCAAGGTATGAGGAGCCAAGAAGCCCACCATGCACTGAATACTTACTAATGTGACTCCAGGCTCTGACAGTCTCACATTACTGCTGCCACGTTGCACCACATACTGTGTGTGTGTGTGTGCGCGCGCACGTGTGTCTGTGTGTGTGTGTGTGTGTGCGCGCGCACGTGTGTGCAGACTGGCAGGCCTAAGAGACCACACTGTTTCCTAATAACACTCTTTAGGTTCGGCTTGGTGGGGTGGCAACCAGCTACACACACACACACAGACACACACACACACACACACACTGTTGGGACTTTCTCCTGTAGAGTTTGAAAAAATTAAATACATACACACTTTTTCATGCTGAAAAAATTAATGGCTTTTTAAAATTTCAATATTTGAAAAGGGGGAAAAAAAAGGATGGCGGCAGGTGTGCTGCACCTGTGGTGCCTGCCTTGCACTGTGTGAGTGCTGCTCTGTGGCTGTGTGGATGGGAAAGGGGGGGTGAGCAGGTGTTTAGTGCTGTATGTATACAGTAAATGTGCGAAGGTGCTTTGGAGAAGCCATAAAGCATGCTCGCTTGAGTTTGTGTGTCTGCGTGTTTGTGTGTTATTCCCAGTAGTGGAGGAATGGAACTTTAACAGGTGGTCAAACCAAAACAGTCGCGAGGTTGGCTTAGCTGGTCAGTGATGTCATGTACCGCTGTCTCTCTAACCGCACACACAGACATTTGTTCGCAGTCACTGTTGTCTTGCCAGGCGGGGGGGAAAAAAGAAAAAAAAGAAAAGAAAAGAAGAAGAAGCCACACAGAAGTCCAGAGGTTGCACTGGTGTCTATCTTATTTCACTGGTTGTTAACAAGATGTGGCTTCATCCACCAAAATTGAAAACACACGACCTGAGCCCACCATGCCCAAACACATTTTTGACAGGAACACACAAAATAAAGAGCTGCAGAGTTTGTAACAATGATAATGAAACAGGCTTTCTGTTGTATAAGTTAGGAAATAATCATCAATAATTACATTTGCCATGATGCAAATGCTCGAAAATCCAGCCTTATTCTAGTCTCGTTAATCTCTCTCGGTGCCGCAGTAGTATACCTCTCACATGTTTCACTGTTTAAAATCAGCGGTGTAAAGTATTAATTTTAGTTTTACTTAAATATTCGACTCTGTAATTCAGAGTATGTGCGACATGCCGTAATGAGGCAAACGTCCTTTATTCTATTTTTTTCCACCCTTCTCACTCTGATTTAACAGCCAGTAAAGGAAAAGCCTACTCCAGCATTTGGCATTTAAAAGCTGCTGCCTGTTTCTGTTCTATTTCTGTAAGTCTACCTGTTCTGTGTTTGTGCGCTGAGGGCCAGAACTGATTGTGTTAAACGGAGAAGGAGAGCACCTCCTAGTCTTCAGAAGCAGAGCGTGGAGCTCGTTGATCACGACTCTGTCCCGGAGAATAAAGCGTCTGTCACTGCGGCCCTGTCGGATCACTAGCTTGCTAGTCGACCTGACACTAACGCAGGAGGAAGTGTGTTCCCCTGCTTAACGGATCCTTGTTTACATGCCGCACATATCACGCCACTTCAAAGGTGGGGAACAGAGAAGCAAAGATGCTGTGTGAAAGGCCTGCTGAGGTGGAGAGAGGAAGGAGACAGAGGAGGGAAAAGCAGATGAAAGAGAGGAGCAGAGCAGGCAAAGTGACAGCAATGAAGAATCTGAGGCAAATGTGGGCTGTGGCGGTAGAGGAAGGTACACACTAACACAAGAGGCTGTCACAGAGGGTGGGTGAAGTATCTTTGCATTGTCACTTTTTCCTCTTTGGAGCTCCAGAGGTCTCAAGATGCCAACGAGGGCAGACCAATTAGAAACTTTAGACCTCAGTTTCATGCAGTTCTCCTGTAAATACTAATGTTTTGTTTGACCTTCCATAACACAAGACCTCTCTCAAAAACCAAACTGGTTTAAAATGAAAGATTGCTGGCACAGGGCAAGAAGCAAGCAGTCAGGTGGGAAAGAACTGGATGTCTTTTACAGTTCCAAACTTTTACTTTTGCTGCATGACCCAGACTGTAGCTCATCTATGCTGTTGACCCGATCGCCTGAAATAAAGGAGGTGGGCTGTTATGTGGCGGTACGTGTCACGGGCAGCACCGCTGTTCTGTTTAGAAAGATAAATGCATTCACCCAACCAAAGGTTTAATGGTTTACTTGTGTGTTTGCGTGTGGGCGTAAGAAAGAAAAGAAAATAGCAAAGTGCAAAAAAAAAAAAAAAAGTGAGGAGATGATGGTGATGCGCGCTCGTCGAGGTTAGGGAGCAAGCTCATTGCTTTCTCCTGGCCCACTCTTTTCCCATGGCGCAAGGAGCAGGACTAATCACAGACACAACTCTGGTTTATAAAACACGTCTCCTCTTCAGATTTGCTCTGTCAGAATTCTGTCTTTCTCTGCCTTTCTCCACACTTAGATTTGGCTTTCATTAAACTGCAATCAGGGGGATTTTACAGTTCAAATGTTGATGAGTGAGCAATTCCAGAAAGAGTTTCAGATGTCTCGGGTGTCGGATCAACCTCGGTAATATGTTAATGGGAGCGTTTTTTTTTTTTCTTTGTCTGATGTCATTTAAAATATTTACAATCTGAACAAACGCTTATTTTCTTTTCTGCGTATTTGAACTTGCCTCACACGCTTTGACAGCTTTTGGTCAGATTGACTTTTCTTGAAGAATGTCAGCTTAGCATGAACTCCACCTGCCTGTTGCAGTTTCCTCCATGAGATAATTTTTGTTTTATATTTTCACACCATGCTTGAATCGACTGTGGGTGCACATCCCTGGAATCCTGGACCACCGGGAGCTTTTCGGTCTCCAGGTTCACGTGTCGATAGATTTTCAGCAGGGGTGGGGAGGGGGGTTCAAATGGAATATGCACATGCATGGAAAATTGTAACTGACAAGGGCCTCGGGCCCTGAAACACATGGGGGCTCCAATTCCAGAAAACACAGCTAGCTATTAGTATGAAATGCTTTAGGCTACAATACTGGGGCCCTCAGACAGTACAGCCTCTGTCCCTGCTTTCCATAAAGTTTCACATAGTTGGTGCAAATGAGAGGTTCAGTCTACACCCTTTGCTCATCTTGAGGCCCCATTAGAAGCCACTGGGAGGTTCAGAGCCCCTCCACTGTGCTCCTGAATCCTGTTTTATGCAACCAGCAAAATGTGCCCCTGTTAATTTCACTTCATGGAAAATGAAAAGGAATCACAGGTGAAATAAAAGCAATGATTATTCTTCTCATAGGGTTTCCATTTGAGTTTTTGGCCATGTGTAGTTTATCTGACAGTCCATAAGCTTTACAGCTACTTAGACATAACATAGGTATGCATTAACATGTGAATATACGTGTCTCATTTTCCAAGTATGGCGGTATCAGTGTGGCCTTGTTAAGTGGTCTCAAAATCAGCTTCATTCACCCATCATTGTTCACTTGATGGCAGCAGGTAGTCTAAACATGATTTTAAAGGGCAGAGAAACTTCCTGGCTGCTCATGAGGAAAGCGATCTTGTCACTCAGTCAGGCTCGCCGCAGTTTTCGGTATGACACATCAAACCAGCTTTCGCAGACCAAAGACTGGCAGGGCGTGCATATTGATTGATAGGTAGCTTAGTGGTGTGTGACTTATGCCGGTTTATTCTGCTTCCATAGCAGCGCGGGAGTGTTGTGTAACAGAAGTAGGTGAAGCCTCAGCAGCAGAGGCAGAAAATGTGAGGACCATGCACCAGAGCCGATGAGATGATGGTTGTTATTTTGAGGGTTTTCTAAAACAATGAGTGTGAATAAGCTCCGTATGTGCGTATGTGTGTGTGTGTGTGTGTGTGTGTAAGGAGGCACAATGGGTGTGAGTGTATGTGAAGTAGAGGTGCTACTGATGAAGCATGCGTTGATGGAGGTGAAGTGGGACCTAACCTGTTATCTCAATAACACTTTGGCGTTATTCTAAGTGCACGTTACAGTTACGTTACAGAAAAACTACAAGTCAGGGTTCAGCTTCATGCTTGTTATGATATAAATCTAGTATTAAGCTAGTTATTTCCTCAAAGCCTTTTTTGAAACTGAAGGTTTAATGTTCTCACAAAAACAATTCACTGATCCCACTAACAAGTCTCGTCTGTCCAACTTGTGATGATTGCTCTATTGTTGTATTACATATCAGTTAAATGGGTCTCTGTGAGCCACTCACACACCCTAAATAAAAACAGTAAGATGCTTTGGTCTGCTGAGAAATAAGCACGCTGGAGCCTGCGAGTTTAACTCTCCACTTTCTTCTTCTCCTCTTTCTTTTCAGCCGATTGTTTACGAAGGCCAGGACAAGAACCCAGAGATGTGCAGAGTGCTACTGACACATGAGATCATGTGCAGGTGAGAACAGATGCATCACATCTCAGCATCTCTCCACTCCTCTCTCCTCCAGCATACTTTGGCTGTGAAGTTCTCACCAATCACCGCTATGTACATTTCTTATTTTGTCACCCTCATTAACCCCCCCAACACGCACACACACCTTGAAGCCCTATCTGTTGAGGAAGATGAGTTTTGGCTATCATCGTTGTTGCTTTAATTATAAGCTTAAGATGAATTTCTTTGGAAGTAGGTTGGGAGGAAAGTTCTATTTATAGGGGCGTTTTGCCGACCTATCCTATACAATAGGAAACGTGCGCGCGGGAACATGTGTAGTTTGTGTGTGCATGTGTCTCTGACGCCTGGTTAATTAGGACACAGAGAAACTCATTAGTCAATCTGAACCCTTCTGTTGTTTCATGGCTAACAAATGGGCCTTGCGCTTCAATCTGACTATAAAAAATAGGCAGGAACTCGCACACACACACACACACACACACACACACACAGATGCATAGACACAAATAAGTATGCATGTATATGCAGAGCCCCGCACAGCGTAGTTATAAAAATTCAGATTTAGCACACGAATTACGTTGTTCTTTTTCCTTGACCTTGTCACTGAAAAACTTTAACTGTACCAATATAAATTGGGGTTCATCTATATGCGCACGCAGGGACTTTAGTTGTGAAATCAGGCCCACTAATACTTCATCGTATAGCTTGGTGAATATTCCTCAGGCAATTCAGCTGGAGAGGCTCATGATGGACCAATTGAAATTCTGATTTACAGTGAATATATAAATAAACCATTTGGCAGCAGAGTTTACTGTAAATTATTGCCGTTCATCACATGGGGAATAATTGTGGACCTGAATCAAATATGTTTGCATAACCTGTACGGTATGACTCTCGTACAGTGGAAGGTCCTCGTTCTGTCCTGCAGGATTTTGTTTTAAATCCTTCCTTTGGGGGAGCAACAGTGCAGAAAGTATGGCTTCTGCAGCGAGTGTAAACAGTCGCTTGTCTTCAACAGCCGCCGAGGTCAAAGTTACGGCTGTTGCCTCATGTTCTCACATGCTGATTCTGCAGCGGGGGCTTTGCACACAACACAACACAACACAACACGCACACACACACACACACAAAGAGCTCAGGGCGTCCATTAATCAGTGTGGGTTATTGTCACGGCAGTGCTATTAGCCATATGCTCCCAGCCAATCTGCCACCACAAAGACCTGCGTTGCAAAATTGGCTGGAGCGCTGGCACGAATACGTGAGTGATTTGACTCTAAAATTGGACAATAGATGCTTCAATGAGCGCGCTTAATACAAATGTTGGTCCTGCTCAGTGTATTTTAACATTTGCCCTCTTTCGAATCAAGAAGCTTTACGGCATCGTAGATATTTTATTTCACTCTGTCTGACAGAGCAGCCTTGGTATAGCTGGTTCAAACTCTGTTTTTATTTTTAAGTTGAGTTTAATTTATTGTGGACATTTTAGCATAACATTTCATTTCTTTGGAAACTCCAGGACATGAAATATACTTTTAGACAAAGTTCTGTGAGTTTGAATAATGCTTGCTTAAAATTAAAGTTAAACACCCATTATCTAATTAGCTTTGATTGACCAACAGCCAGTACCCAAAGATTGTTCATTTACAGTGACAGAAAAACAAGAAAAACAAAGTTTGGAAGTTATGAATTTATTTTGGCATTTTCCCTCTAAACACATATAAATTGCAATTTAAAGACATCACATCGATTTGGACTCATTGTTTCAGTGATTAAAGCACAAAAATCAGGAGAAAATCATGTCTTACATGTGTGGGTTTGCATGTTTGGTGGGAGATGCATGTTAGAGCAGATGATTAGCTCACCAGCATCCACAAATATAGGTCCTGCATTACTCCCATCCCACCCCTTCCTTCTCCTTTCATAGCATAAAACACTCTTCTCCTTCCTCCGCTTCCTCTTCTGTCTCTTAAGTTTCCTCCACATCTATTCCATCCCCTCTGTTTCCCACGCCATCACCCACCCTTCCCTCTACCTCTCACCTCTCCCTCATCTGGTTTAGCTTTCTTCCGGTCCCTGATCTCCTGCTTGATTCCTCTCTCTCTAACCTCTCACTGTTGCTGCGCTGTTCTCCAAAGTTACAGTGTAATGACCCAGTTCATACAGCGGCAGAGAGCAAATGACAGCGAGAGCAGAAAGAGCGGCAGATAGCGGAGACAATGAGTAAGGTGTAACGTATCAGTCGCTTTCTTTCTACCTCTGCCATCTGTGACAGCGGGAAACCCGAGACATCTCCCCTTCCTCTTCTTCCCACCCAGACCCCTCCTCTCCCCTCCCTCCCT
>VUQG01028279.1:0-31283 GCA_015106755.1 Etia nguti | reverse complement strand
TAACACATAGCACACACCCAAACAACAACAAACACTATGTTTTGCGCTGCTATAGACAAGAAAAAAAAAGAAAATTCCTTGACTCACATAATCACACATTTACTGTAATATTACATGCAAGTTCATGCATGTGCTTATGAGATGGACCACCCTGCTTTGAGAGATGTTTCTGTTATTTTTGTTTCATTGTGGAAACAAAAAAAAAAATAACAAAAACCCAAAACCACACACACACAAACGAAGGCAGGCGAATGCAGTCCTATGGAACTGCGGAGGTGTAATCTGTCAGACAGGAAGCTAGTGGGGTCAGAGGTCACCAAGCACTAATCGATTAGCCGTCAGTTAGTGCTGCGCTCATGAGGAGAGCGCAGCTGCGGCCAGCTCTTCTTCCACTGTGTGTCTGCGTGTGTGTGTTACAGTGAAGTGTTTAGGTTTTTTTAGCTTGTGTGCGCCTATTAGGGATGGCTCATGTGTATCTGAGTGCTGATGCTCATGGGTGTCCTCCGTGGCAGCACTGTGTGGGTGTGTGTATTTCTTGGACATATTGATCACAGAGAATTTCAGCTGATTTTTTTTTTTTTCGGTCTGACCCTCTGAGGTTAAATGCTGCTTTCTCCCTCTCTCTCCCTCTGCCTCTGTGTCTTTCTCGGAGCGAGAGAAAGAGAGATAGAAACACTTGAACTCGGGTCAGGCTGCGTAGGTGTTTGCAAGCTTGAGTCTCAAATCCGCCTCTATCATCCGGGTGTTTATTTAAAATGAAAGACGTTTTCTTTTTTTTTCTCTAAATCTGCATTTCTTCTCTGTGACCTGTGGGTCTGGCATAAACATAACTGGTCTTCTCAAAGTATTTATAATGCTGGCTTTTATGAGAAACTGCCCCTAAAGCCGAAAGGTGGCAAAAACTTGGTTCCTCGTGTTAACCGACAGAAAAGTGACATTCAAACACCTTAGTCATATTAACGTGCACAAATTTATGTCCAAAACTATAATTCAGATAAAGATGGCCACATGTAATGTTTTTATGATGGACCATTGTTATTCTTGTTTCTATGTTAAGCATCAAAGTCTTTTTATTGGCTAAAAATACCACCTGTTATGTGAGTTTTATGCTGCGAATGCCATATTTCTGTCATGACGCTGTGATACTTATTATATACATAAAAAGGAGAAAATGTTTCTAATTTTTTGCCAGTAAAATGAAAATTGATCATTCAATTAATAACAAAAGCCTAGAAGATATAAAATATTATGGCTTTCCTTTAAGATAACAGAGAAACACATAGCAACATAGTAATTGAGGACTAGGAAGTAGGAAGTAATTACAAGTTACTCAGTAGCACGTATTTACTCAGTAATAAGGACGTACTGGTAATTACTGCCTCTTTTTACCTTTTATGTAAAGTGAAGCATCATACTCATAATTTTTTTTATGATTACTGAGTAACTACTATGTATGATGCTTCCCTTCTCGAGGCAGCAGAAAAACAGCACCTTATCATGGAGTGATGGGTAATTAATGAGCAACTACAGTTTTAATCACAAACGATTCAAGAAGAAGAAGAAAGTGTTGAGTTAAATCGGTTTGTGTTAATTATGAATTCATGATTACCGGGCGATAAATCACTAATATGACATCTCTTATGTGGTTCTTTAGTAAATAACCATCAACTACGTAGTCGTGGATAAAGAGATGTTTAGAAGAGCACTGGTGAATGTCTCACTGTCTTCCATGTTAGTTCTGATGTCTTCCTCACGTGTCTTTATGGAAACAAGATCCTCCTAGAAGCACTTTCAGCTGGCAACATGTGATATTTCTCGGCAGGGAGCAGTCACCGCTAATTCTTACCCACAAACCTCACTGCTGACACTTCTTGCTGCACCTAATTTTTACAGACGTTTACCGTAAAAACTGAAAACCTGAGTGATGTCATCTCATCTTAAATATAGTCTCCTATGCTACAGTCACACTAGGGAGACAATGGCACAACCAAAATTACTGTGACTGTGTGCGCGATGAACTTGAACTCTTGTTGCTTTTGAAATGGTTGCTTAAAAGATGGGCAGCAGTTGTTGCCTTCAAAATAATAAAATAAATCAATTTTTGTGCAATCTGTTTATAACAAATTGGGGAAAATCACAAATCTGTTGCCATCTACACGTGCAGAAATTAACACTAATTACTTACATTCAGAGTCCAGCCAGAACCTCACAGATGTGAAACAGAAATTCAGAAGTTCTTCCACAAATATTGTCATAGTGCAGCTGCAGAACAGTGACATATGTGCTCAGCAACCTTGATTTCATACTTTCATGGGATATAACCAGAATCCAACCAGGTGGCGAGTGGCTGAGTCGAGTCCCCTACTGCAGGAGATGCGTCGCATTTGCACTCATCAGCGCAGACTGACTCAGATTGATTGCAGTGTGTTGGTAATCTGTCTGCTTTTCTAAAATTAGACACTGATTATTTTCAGACTTTTGCCAGTCTGTCTGAGAGTGACTGGAGTCAGTCCGAGTTGGACCCCAGTTGTATGGAGAGGTTGCCTCCCATGAGGCGACCTATGCAATCGAAAGCAGTTGCCGCAACTACTTGCAATTGGTTGCTGAGTGTGAAAAAATTCAGCGTGCAACCACCGATTTTTCCCAGCTACTTGGAGGTTGCAGTCGTATTTGTTCTCTAGTCATTAGCTAATGATGCAACATTTTGCAACGAGTCAAAAGATTAAAGGACGAGAATTTGTTAGACTGAACTCTAAATGACAACCTAATGAAAAGAACGCCCTTGATGCTCATTTCCTCAGAAGTCACAGCTTGGAGTGACGTCACTGCTGAGATGAGAATGTTCCAGTGGTAAAGCAGAAAAAGTAAGGTAAAGGAGGATTTGTGTGGAGCCATTCAAACATCACTAGCAAGACAGGGCAATGCTTGTGGTTTGAATGAAGCACAGCTGCGGCATGTTCATGGTCAGTGCGCTGTGCATGGCTTATAATGCGAGTCATAAATAGACAACAGTGGCTGCAAAGATTCACAGTTTTACTACTATTTACATGCACTGCTGCCATCTTGGATTGTGAAGTCGGGGATAGGGGGATTGCTCCAGTTGAACACTCCGACTGGGATCTGAGAAATTCCGACTTCCGACTTGAAATGGAACACACTGATAGTTTACCAAAAAGCAACGATTTGACTCACAGGATCCTCTGTCCTAACTTTTTACATTAAGTATTGTCTGACTGTGGGCCACATCCTTCATTGAGTGCTGAATGAGTCTGTATTTCCCGTATCTGTGTCCCCGTGTCTAATTATGAGACCCCTGCAGTCGGCGGGTCTCATGGGAGGCTGGTAGGTGAGAGTGTGAGAGAGAGGCATCAGGGGATTAGTTTTTAGAAGGTTTAGAAGGTGACCACCTCATTATAAGACTACATGTTATAATGATTTGTGGTATGTGGTTTCTGTGTATGTGGGGGGTTATAATGATGCTCAGAGTGGGAGCAGCAGTATTTGTAGTGTTTCTCCAGGGAGTCGAGCTCATGACCTTTCACCCTTCAGCTACACCTAAACCCTAAGATTCCCCTGCTTTGAGTTACCTCTAACCTTCCCCCACACAGAAAAACACAAATTCTCTCTCATGACTTGAAAGCAGTTTCAGAGCAATTGCAGCTTCTGCGCAGCTGAAAGTCAGATTTATCCCCATCAGCGACTATATGTTCATTATGTGTGTGTGTGCGGTGTCTGTGTGTGCGTGCGTGTGTGGCGGCTGTTAAGCAGTAACAGATAGCCTGAGCGCACTGCGTGGCGATGCTGTCATTACCGTTGTGCTTCTCCACTGATGTGTCACGGCTGATGTCACACGCTCAATTGGCCCCGCCGACAGCCGCCATCACTCAGACTGTTTACTACACTTTTACTACAGTTATCACTCACTCGCTGTCGCCACCGCCGCTGTGAGGACCAGACGCCCCGCACTGCTGCTGAAACCACGCGCTGAGATAACAACAGAGGCACACAAGCCTTCACACATACATACACACACACACACGCAGTGGTTACTGCATGGGCTCTTTGTCTTGCCCATCAACACACGGAAACACTCATTTAGGCAGGAGTGTGTGTGTGTGTGTGTGTGTGTTGGCAGGAGGTAGAGGAAGAGAGGGAAGGTGAGGGAGGTGCCTAAAACAAAACATCTGCGCTTATATTCTGTGTTGCATTGTTTTTAATTTTGTGATTACTTTGTTTTGTTTGTGTTTGTTTATATAATGTATTGTTTTTGCAAGCATGTGTGTATGTGAGTGTGTATCTGGAAAAATGTGTATTCAGAAAGGTTTACTATGTGTTTTATTGGTGTGTGTGTGTGTGTGTGTGTCTGCGAATCTGGGTTATGCTTCTTATTTCCACATGATTAACTAACTCGCATCCCCGGGACTGTTCCCTCCACCTCGGCCCGTGCCTACCCATAAGGCCGTGTGTCAGTGGGGAACGCTTGATTTATGCTGGTTGAATATGTAACGAGATGTTGTAAATTCAGCAGCCGGGGCCACATGCATCACTATTCTGCACCGTCGTAATTTAGATGCCACCTTCATATCTGAGATGCTAATTGGTTAAATTACTGGGTTAGTTCTGGAGATTTATACCCGGCTAACGAGAGGGGTGCGAGGAGAGAGCAATGGGGGGATGCAGAGAAGGAATAACTGAGGGTCAGGGTAGGGGAGTCATGCTGAAAAAGCGGGAAAGGGCTGAAAAATGCGAAGGCTTGAGTTCAGCGGGAGGAGAGGAGAAGTGCAAAATGCACAGACAGTAAGAGAAATAACTCAACTACAGCCGAGGTTTAGACTAAAGGAGGGCACCAGAGCCTGAAAACAGCGCACAGATTTAATTATTCTAGAGAGACGCTTTGTTACGTTTAGATACAGGAAAAGTCAGTTTGAGTGTTTTATTTTCTCATTCAGGTTTTTTTTTTTTCCTCAGCAGCAGCATTAGATATTTTGACTTGACTTGTAGGAATAATTCAAGTATTAACAATGGTTCTGGTCTGAGCAAGTGTCTCCATCCATCGTCTTTATTGGTTATCTGTACCCTGTATGCTTATTGTTACAGGGTCACAGTTTAGGCCTCAGTAACTAGAGAAAAAAGTGTATTCCCCAACTGGCTGGTGGGTTGTTGCTGGAAGTTGCTGGCAGTTGGCAGGTGAAATTGGTTGCAAAGAGGGCACTGGGGCAAAAAACCTCCTTGCACTGCTTTGGTTGGCAGATTATCATGGACGCTTGGAAAATGTGTGACTTAAACCACAAAAGTAGACATTTGCTTCAGAATAAAAGTTGTGCCTAACTGCAGCAACTAACACATTTCTCATAGCACAACTTTATGGTTTACAATTACACTACTGCTTAGAAACTAGTTGGTGAGTGTTTGCAAACAAGCCAGCATCTTCCATGCGAACTACAGGAGCCAATATTCAAGAGACCAAAGCAATTGCAAAGAAGTTTAGGTAGAGCACCGAATACCTCTTTGTGACCGATCAGCAACTGGTTGGGGAATACATATTTTGCTCTAGTGAAGGGTGGATGGCAGGGGGTTTGCCAAGTTGTCTCTGGGCCTGCGTGACTGGAGCCTTAGCTTGACTGAGAGGTGGGATACACGCTGGGCTGGTTGCCAGTCTTTCGCAGTGAAACAGAAAGACCACTGAAACCGACATGACACATACAACCAATTTAGAATAATGAATTAACCTAACAGGCAAGTCTTTGGACTGTGGCAGGAAACCGGAGCACCCAGGGAAAATCCAAGCAGGCACAGGAAAACATGCAAACTAAACAGAAAAGCTCCAGCCAGCGAGCATGTTCACAGCCCGAGGCACCGGTGCTAACCACTGCATTACCGTGCTGCCCATAAGAGAACCACTTATTCACATTTATCAATAGACAACAAGCAGACTACCCACTGATTTTTTTATTTTTGTTTTTATTAAGCGAGATGTATTCAGTTCATTCATAAAATACTGTTCCAGTTTGGATACACTACCTACTCTTGGAATGATCAACAAATCTCCCAAACACACAGCGTTAGTGGCGGTGTATCTTACTAATGTCACTGTTCCTGAAACAGTGTTTCAAGTCTTAAAAGAGTGAAACAGCATGAAAACGGCAGAATGCTGGGGGAACACTCTGAACATTTGACCAGGAGAAAGTTAAATAAAGTAAAAGTTTCCCTTTCATTTTGCAAACTCTGTTTAGTTTCAGTTCACTTTGTTATTTGGTTAGCTTTCGGCACTTTGTTAGGGTTAGTGAAAAGTCATGATTTGTCTCATTTGTTGCTCCGTTTTGTTGATTTCTTAGCACAGAATTTCAAACCTAATGGTGACATAAAGATATATGCCACACATTATGTATGCATTTATTCACACAGCCACCAGGGGCTGCAACAGCTGGCACATAATGCCTATGAGGTCATTTTGATCTTGAACTAGTGCATTCTGACAACCGGTCAACCTAAACACCAACGTATTATCAACTTGAGTTAGCATGAAGTTTCATATGACTGTAGTTGAAAATATTTGTGTCTTAGCTTGGTGCGCACCAACAACTGATGGTGATATCTGGCTTTTAGCTGCTAAATCCTTTACCGTGTTCAAAAACTACTTGGAAACCCTGCTAGTCTGCTAATCTGGCTGTTTAGTGCCAGACAATGGCACTAAATGTTGAAAATCGTAGGCTGTAAATCCAAACAAATGAGCTAAAACAGTTGAAGTAAACTGCAGAGGTATGTGACCAAATAGCATTCAGTGCACTATTGTGAAATACTGATTTGAGCACCTTAGAGAGCATCACTTACAGCCATACATTTCAAGTACTTTCTGAAATGTATGGCTGAAAAGTATGGTACATGTGTTGCTTGCTGATGTGAGAAAAAAAAATGCTCACATGCTTTGTTTTTTTAAGAGGGGGGGAGGAGGAAACGGCGTACAGTTTAGCTTTCTATTCACAGAGACATGAAAGAAACAACAAAGGAGTAATCTACTGCTCTGACATTGTTGCAGAAGACGAATGGAGCTGGCATCAGACATCAGTTAGTAATGTTTAGGCAGTCCTTTTGTCTGCTGCAGGGTGGATGATAATTATTGACGCAAATTAGCTTATGTACACCAACACACACTCACGTATACACTTGAGCGACAAAATATATCTTCTCTCTGCCTCCCTGTGTACTCCTTCTCCACCTCTCTCTCTCTCTACCATCTGTCTACACTCAGTGCCAGCCGGTAATTAGTCCTTGTAAAGTCAGTGTAGTGAGGAGTCCCTGTGTTTGGATACTGCTGTCTAGTCAAACACTGGGGAGAGGGGGGTAAGGGTGTGTGTGTGTGTGGGGAGGGTGCTAACAGCCTGTGTTTTATCTGTCAAGTTTGTTGCTGTTATGCAACACTCTCCAGGGTTAAGGTTAAATCTCGGGAGATTCAGCCAGAGTGTTGTGACTTTATTTACTAGTTAAATCAGTCTGTTTGCCTCGGCGAACAAGCAGCCGCACATAAATGATGAGGAGTTTAATTTCTTTGTTTTATTTTATGCTAATTCTCATCTTTGAACATCTTGCATTTTGCGCTGTAGCTGTTTATTTATGTGCGGCGTGTATTTTGCTCAAATGTGTTACTGACGTCATTAAACACACCGGCTTTGTGAGGTTTTAGGGCCACTTAAAGCATAAATAAAAGGCCTGTGCAACTGAGTAAATGCTTGACATCAGGTTAAGAAAAAAAAAGCTGAAGTGCACTACGTGTGGATTTCACCTTGCAACACAATAACATTTTCACATTGCCATAAAAGCCACAGATTTCTCAGGTTTTTATCTAAAGGTTTCTTTTAATGGAAATTGAACATTACATAATATGAATGTCACTGGGTGATTACAGGAGCTAAATCAGATCAACAAAGCTACATGCAGTCGCCTTCTTCCCTTCTTTAGTGCCGCTTACCTCGACATTATGGCTCAGAAAGATTAGTCTATGTCATCATCTCTTCATTGCGCTAATTTAGTCTGTTTACAAACAGTTTGTTTTTGCCAGCTTTTTTTAGATTACAAATAGGCGAAAAGTCTTTAATTAGTCTCACAGGAAAACTCTGAAACTTGTGCCCTGACCTTTATTTTCATAATTTTTGGCATTACTGTTTTTATTTGCACTTTTAATGTAGATGATATTACAACAAGGCTGGTACCTAACGTGCATATTGTAATCATTAATTTGATTTTACAGAGAAAACGTTTCCACCTTACGTTTGACAGTATATGCATATATGCATGCAGGTTTACTGCAGCTGACAAGTGGTTGATCTCACTGTTATCTCCAGATTAGTGGTTTTAATATAGTTAGCAGACTGAGATCTTCTTTAAAGCTGGCAGGTGTAGTTGTCTGATCATTTGTAATTTAGGCCTAAGTCACACAGTCAGTACCTTGAGTCAATGTTTATCCCCCCCTACTGGTTCATGAGTGGTTGTTGGCTGTCACTAGGTGGAACTTGTGACTGTTTGTGTTGCCTGTGCATTGAAGATGCCAACATGTCTGCAAACACTCGCCAACTCCTCACTGGGTGGTAGTGACACTTGAAAATAAGCTTTGCCTTCAAAGTAAAAGTTGTGCCTTACTGCTGAAACTAACACGATTAAAAAGTTGGCATCTTCCATGCAAACCACCAGCAATCTTGTAGCATCCAAAGGAACCACAGGGAGCTTTTTGGTGCAGCGCCATATATCTCCTAGCAACCAGTTTCACAGCAACCACTCCCCAACTGTTTGGGGAATACACTTTGTCCCTAGCAAACTGAGGTTTCCAAGGTGTGCCTGGGTAATTACCCTACTGTGCTCCAGCATGCACTTGCTCCCACATTAGTAAAATCTTGTGATAATTCCACAATAAATAGGCAGAACTTTTTGGTAAAACATACCACACCTACCACACACTTATTCCTACCAGGACTACAAATAACATTTATCAATAGTGGTGTCGGCTTATAAGAAGAGCACAGACACACACACACACACACACACACTCACACAGGCACACACACAAAGAAAAAGCCCCCTAAGCAGTGCTGGTCCGAGAACAAAGAGTTTGTATTTACTGTAGGCTCAGGTGACAATACATGACAAACTGAAATAGACTGGGTGTTGGTTTGTGCTGTGTGTGCGTGTTTGTGTGCGTTTCTCTTCCATATATTTGGGCTCCAGTGCGTATGTGTGCCTTTATGTGTGGTAACACCCTGGGCAGCCCGCCCTGCAGATGAGATTTCCAGCTGAACAGGAAGTGGATTGCTGCCACTTCCTGTGCAGAACATTCAGGACATGAATACTGTTTCACACACAGACACACAAACACATCTGCGGAGCGCAAATGCCTCACGGGGTCATTCATACCGAGATGACTGATTACACCTAAAGCTTTTATGTCTGTGGATGTGTAAATGTGACATGACATTTCCTGAATTCTAAGACACACAGACAATAGGAGGTGATGATTCAGACCGATGTTTGAATCTTTTCACTGTCTGACCTTTTGCCTTTAAGCCCCTCTCTCCACTGTGTTCAGTCTGCTCTCTACATCTCCTTCTGTTTGTAGTATGGTAATAATTTGTATTTTATTTTCATTTTAAAGCAGTTTGTGTCCACTGGTATTGACTCAACAACTTGATATACATTAAATTTCTGATCAATTGTAGCTAAACAGACAGTCAGACCCGTTGGCAGGGTGACACAGTACAGTACAGAAAGAAAGACAGACAGACAGGCGGGATAACAGGGTGTGTGAGTTACTGTTGTTGCCTTTTATAATTATTTCAGGAAGCTTCGACAATCGTCTGTCAGTAACAAGAGGCGGTATCAATCTCCGTCTGACAATAGCAGGAAAGACAAACACACACACACACAGGTCTGCATTCTACCACATTCCACCCTGTGTATGTGTGTGTTAATGTGTGTGTGAGTGAGTACAGTGTAGGCCAGCATATACTCGCATATTTACCGTTTGCCCACACCGATGACGGCACTCACTTCTGTAAAATACGCAGTTTCTCAAGCACTTAAGTGGAAAAAAAAAAGCCTCAGAATGCCGAAGAGCAAAGGCTGTAATCTCTCTCTCTGAGATCAAATTAAACTTTAATGATGCCCACAGAGAAGCTTGATTACACTTCAACACTGCAGTAAACAATGATGGAGCATACCACCAAACAGAAACCAAATGTACACTAGGATAGTGCATCTGTATGATGGACTGGGAGCAGACGGGATTGGGCATTGTTACATCGGTGTTGAGGTTGTAATGTATTTGACACAAAGTATGACACTATTAAACCATCAAGCATGTATATAATCAAAATAACCTGTCCCACAACCACCTCTGAGCCAGTTGCTAACAAAACTTATCATTCCCACGGCTTTTCATGAAAAACATTAGTCATATGTTGTTAAGGTTAACAATGTGGCTCTGTGGAACAATCAGTGTAGCATTTCAAATCCAGCAGAGTTGCATCATCAGCTGCCAAATCTGGACAGTTGTACCTGAAACAGATAGACTGACCTGCTTCAATCCACACAAAACCTTAAGAACAAAATAAAAGAAATTTCAATGAGTAGGAGAAAAAATAAGATTAAACCAGCACGAGAGGAATTCGTCAGTATTCATTTCTAATTTGTTAAAATGCAGGGGGATACCTCCACAGAAGCTGGGTGTTATTATTAAATTAAAAATTAAAATAAAAAACTGTTCATGTCAGCACTAACTTATATTCATTCATCTCAGAGAGATTAAATGTACACAATCTGCAGATTTGATCCCCTCCCTTTAGTTTCTCTCGCACCAGAGCCGAGCTCCTGCACTTAGACAATAAAGTGCAAATGTGTTTTTTAGGAACTGCTTAACAGCAATCCCATGCTGTGTTTATGACTCCTCTTGCCCAGGAGGAAAAAAGTAGAGCCAGCCCAGCGAGGAGGCAAAAACACAATCCAGGAAGCAGCTGAACTCACACGAAAAGTAAAGGAGGAGCAGTTCTCTTCTTCCTTATCGCCCTGCTAATACTTACATTCTTTACATGCAATCTGTTTCTATGTGATAAATCAGCAAAAATTGCAAATCTTTTGCTGCCTGTATATACACATAAATTCACATCAAACAGAAATTCACAATCAGAGGCCAGCTAGACCTTCATACATTTGAAAACAGAAATTCCTGCACAAAAAGTGGCATAGTTGCTGCAGGATAACAATTTTACCACAAATTGACATACAGTAGGTGTTTGGACAACCAGTTTGCAACCAGACAAGTTCCCAGACAAGTTGCGCTAATCTGTGCAAACTGACTCAGATTGATTGCTCCACGTTCGCAATCTATCTGCATTTATAAATTAGAAAGAGATAGAATAATCCTTTAATTGTCCCACAAGGGGAAATTTGGGATTATTTGCAAACCTTCATCGATCTGTCTGAGCAATCATAAGTCGTTGCCCAGAGGTTGTCGGTACCGCATGCTCAACCTCTGGGCTCAGTTGATTGTTGCACCCCCTTGCAACTGATCACTAAATGCAAAAAGAAAAAGAAAAAAGTAATCCAATCACCAGGCAACCACCAATTTTTCCTATCTGGAAGGATGTTCCCGTCCCGTTCTTTGCTCTAGACTGACTGAGCCATATCCTCCTGAGACCCGGCCTATTCATTTATGTCCTATGCAATGGACATTTGTTTTTGACCTATATCTTTGGATTTATTTGAGCTACCCCACTAAGTCATCCTTTCCAATGATATCTCATGTGTTTGGGTAGCCTCTTTTAGCTCCCAAGAAGCAGGAAATCACAAAAACAGTTTAACTGAAAGATGCTTTTTTTCCTCAGTTCTCAGGAGGATAAGAGGACAAGCGGGTCCAATCCATGCCAGTGAAATGTCACCTGTTTAACCTGTTTTATCCTGCACCAAAGACTTATAAAGACAATGCCAAATTGTAGAAGAACCTGGTAACCCGACATCGCACTAAAGTCTAAAGCTGAACTGTCCTGGATATTACCAGACAGAGGTCTTTACTTGCCAGGTTCAGCTGGCCAGTTGTGCACAAATGAGAATAGTGTCCAGTGAAGCCACAGTGAGGGAGTCGATATCACATCCTGCCTCCAGTATGCACTCACTAGATGGGACGCTCAGCTCAAATGGAGCGAGAACACATCTGAAGTGGACCATAACCTGCTGTCTGTTAAAATGCTCTCATTTGATTCTGCACAAATTACTATGAGTTCATGTTTGCAAACAGCTCAGGGTTTGTATAGTTTTATTTCTTTAATTTGTATATATCTGCCTCCGTGTATGTGTACAGGAGCTTGTAAGCACTCAGTGAAGGTATTCATCTCATCTCAACAGGGAGTTCAGCATCCTCAGCTTCTCCTAAACACAGAAGGAGGGAGGATAGATACATATGCTTTGGTCTAGTACGGCAGTTCCAAGCCTCCCATCCTCCCTCCTCCCCCACCACCTCCTGCTCCCTCACATTAATTCAGTGAGGTACTAAATATTTCTTTTAGTAGAAAAAGCTATTTCTCCCCATGGCCGCTGCAATCACCAGCGCTTTCACCCTCTTCACACACACCTCACCCCTGCACACATGGGAAGTGCTTTTTTCTTTTTTTTTATGTACTAGCTAGAATTATAAATGTTCAGCTGTGTTTATGGCTTATTAGGCAGTTACAGGAAAGAGGGAAGCATGTGTTTTATTGGCTTAATTGGGAAAGAACAGCTTCCTTGCTGCATTAGCACTATTTTCCTCTCATCAACGGCCTTGGCTGGTGAGGCAGCGCTCTGTGCAGTCAAAGGGGCCCTCGCCGTGCCACTCTTTCTGCTGAGAACGACGAAAGGGCTACCGCGTGTGCGCGTGCATTTGTGTGTGCGCGAGTGTGAAGGGGAAGGTGTGAGTTTGAGATGAGCGTGCACAGGCATTGTGATGCTAAACAACTGCATAAAATCTTCTCTGTCATGTGAATGCGAGCTAAATGTGTTTATGTTTTCGCTTCTTTTTTTTAAAGTCTAAGAGTGTCAGTGTGCGCACATTTATGCGCGCGTGTGTTTGCAAGTAGGCATGCGTCCTGGTACTTGACTGTGAAGCTGCTCCTTTCATTAGTCGAGAGGAGAGACGATCCTGGATACTCCTTTGAGCCTGACAACAGAGAGCGATCTCGTAATGTGTTTTATCTCCTTCTCCATCCCTCCTTCCCTTCTTCTACCAGTTCACCCCTCCCCAATTCCCTTTAATTCTCCTCCCCTCCACACACACCCTCTCACCTCCCCTCCCTCTCCATCGTGTGTTGCGCTTCATTGCTCCCCCAGCATCTGAGGTGGAGACTAAACAGCCGAGTTATTTATTGTGATGTTTTCGTGGCCGCCTGGTTTAAATAACAGTTTGGTCTCTCTGCAATCCTCCTTCTCATCTCTCTGCCTTTATTCTCTCTTTTTTTTAGCTGCTCACTCTGTCGCTCTCCTCCTCGCCCTCTCCTTCTTTTTCTCCGCTCTCTCCACACGTACCCCTCCTTCCATCATGCTCCAGATAATGGTACATTGTTAACGGGCTGTCTATTGTTTGTGTTGTGTTCTTGGCTAAGTGGAGGGTGAATAGTTTTTAGATGACAAACATGTAAGTTTGCTGCCAGCCATTCTGATCTGCTGGGCTGGAGCTAGTTATACACAAGAGCCGTCTGAAGCTCGCTTACCCTCAATCAGCGGGGATTTGCAGTGTGTCACAGCGAAACTTTAGTGCGTGTGTTGGTCTTTGTGTTTTGTGTGACACTGTTAAGACTACAAGTTTGAAATACAGACTTGGCCCCCGCTGATTGGCGTTTAAAAGCGATAGTGTTGTTTAGAGTCTCGATTTGCAGATGGGTATAACTCATCGCTCTCATCTCCGGGGACAAAGAGCCGAGACAAGAGCCCAGTTTCATTCAGTTCAGCCGCCTCATAAAAGATGACACAATTACATTAATCACAGCAAGTAGGTTACCAACTCTTTTATTTACACTCTCACTGGTCATCTGCAAGTTTTTATGCAAGAACGATTCAAAAATTACTGTTGAGTTATAACTTTTCCATCAGTTTGGATCAGGTTCAAATCCAGGCTGGAGGCTTTCTGCGTGTTCTCCTATGCTGTCTCCCTGGGTACACCAGCTTCCTCACAAGACGTGCTTGAGGTCTGGCTAATTGGTGATTCTAAATTGGCTGTAGGTGTGAGTGTCTATGTTTGACAGACTGGCGACCTGTCCAGGGTCACCTCTTGCCCTTTGGCAGCTGGGATAGGCTCCGGCACCCCCACCCCTACAATGCTGATTTGGATAAGCAGAAGCAAAAGGACAGATGGATGTATAGTTCATGAGCTCAAAATAACCAGCCTACTAAATTCAAATTGTGGTTACTTGCTTGTAATTTGTATAATTAACCATTAGTAAGTATATGCTATCATCTTCTTTCATCTGCTCTCTTATATACAAGGGCTAACCACAGCAGATGGATCCACTTATTTGATTTGGCGCAGATTTTTATACCGTTTGAGGTTCATGACATCTCTCATGAACCATTGACTTTTCTCATGTTAGGTATATGTGTTAACCACTACAGTAGATGCTATCCTAATTATTGTTTGAATTGTGTTTTGAGGCCTTCTATCCATACGGACACTACAAAGGGTGTTGAAAGTGCAGTCAGTAAATGCCAAATCTGTGCTTTTGTATTACACCAAACTACTGACATGGTGTCTTTACCCTCCTGAGGCATTCTGACAGTCTTTATTTTTGTCCTTTTGTTTACATGAAGGCTATCAATCAGGTCTTTACGCCATTTTATTGTGTTTAAAGCAGACCATAGAGGAATAGTGCATGGAAACCTTTGTGGGAATTCACCCGTGGGAAGTCTAAAATTGAGCAAATTATTAGGTTTAGCTCTGAAAATTAGTTTTATGGAAACATATTTCACATGTTCTATAAAAGAGGGGAATTTTTATCGTAATCGTTAACTGGTGTATTCACTTTATAATATCATTCCCGCCTGATGTGACAGTCCAGAGTAAATCTTATGCATCATTCACGTCACATTCGACTCTTCACTGTCACACACTAACGCTTGATGATCAAATATAAATTCATACAAAAATGTGACACAATTCCAACAGAAGGACACCGCGCTTGCCATTTACACACGCACACAGTATGCAATAAAGTGACCCACCACAAACCTCCAGCCTCCGTCTCTTTATGCCTGTAGATCTAACATAGCTGAGTAAATGTGTGTGTGCACACACACGCACAATAACACACACATACACAGCATTTATAGCAGCAGCTCCACCATGGATGTGATGGAGGGTGTGAAGCTGCATTTTAATGGATGATTATGTTTTATGTTTTCTCGACAATGACCTGAACTGGCAGACCGGTATTATTCCCCTCCCATCCTATCCCAGCCCTCACACACACACACACATTTCTGCCTCTCTGTAATATCCATCTGCGTTTTGCCCCTCACCCCAACCGTTGTGCTTCACCCAGGGCTGTGTTGGAGTGACATGAGGTGCTCTCCTCTGTCTTTGGGGCAGAGAGGAGCGTGACTTAACATCCAGCCTTTATAGTAAAGGACATTCTCCTCTCGATTACCTACTGATGGAAAGGTCAACCAGCATGAATAGAAAGGTTGGGACCACTCATAATGTAAAACGCATGCTCTTCTCTTCTCTTCTCTTCTCTTCTCTTCTCTTCTCTTCTCTTCTCTTCTCCTACATGTCCTGTCAGCACTCTCAACTCCTTACCGCCGTTAATCTGACACACAGAATAAGTGTGATAGACCGACAGACTGAAAGACTGACAGGACTCTGTCAAAGTCATATTCTTTGAGAATGAAGGCAAAGGAAGAGGAAGAGACAGAGATACCACTTCTCTATCAGTGCTGAGTGGCAGAGCAGGACAAAGAAGAAATTATTTTGAATTCTGAGAACCATTAGCATGACTATAGATGCATTAAAATGCCAGATAGCAGGAGCATGGAGGGCAGGTGGGCGAGGATAAGGAGGGAAAGTGGTAGGAGGAGCTTGAGTGTATCATAGTAACTTGACCCCATCATTGGATGCTTACTCAG
The DNA here is from genome assembly GCA_015106755.1 of Etia nguti. NCBI lineage: Eukaryota > Metazoa > Chordata > Actinopteri > Cichliformes > Cichlidae > Etia > Etia nguti. The sequence continues at coordinate 15,152 of VUQG01028279.1, read as the reverse complement.
TCTATTCCACTTTTTTTTTTTACTATAGAGCTTATATAGCAATTTGGGGAAGCTTCATTTTAAGTAAAATTGTTCAGATTGTATTTAGTTCTGCCTACAGAAAGTTCATCAGTGACATTTTTGGGGGTTGGGGAGAGGGGGGGCATTACTAAGAAAAATCACCAGATACTGTAGGACGAAATAGATACCACCAATCAGAAGCCATATGTCACAGTATGAAATAATATATCAAATTATTACAAAACTAAAAGGAGCCTAAAATATTACAGATGTAATGTCATTTCAAAGCTCCAAAGCTGTAGCTTCGGGTATCTATCAATACCAGGTACCAATCTGATACCAGTGTTGAATGAATAATCTGTATCCCAAACTGGGAGGAAGAGACTGGGAATCAACAGGCCCAGGATGAATGCAGTGAAAAAATAAATAATGTGATGTTATTCCTCTAATAATTTCTACTGATCTTATTTTAAAGTCAGAGTCATTAGGCTCCACAGTGTTGTCTTTTTAGTCAGTTCCTCCTTTTTCCTCATGACACACAGGTGTGCAGTTGACAGGAGGCAGCTGATGTGAAATAATATCTAATCCGATTGACAACAGCATGTTGTGCTACCATAAGTACAGTGTTGGATGTAACACGTTACAAAGTAATGCCTGTCTCTGCATAGACAGATGTATAGCAAGCATCTGCACAGACAGCATGCTAACACAAAGCTAGCCAAGAATCCAGCCCAGCAGCCAGGCCCTGATATTTAACAGGTAACAAAGTGAGTGAGGAGCAGTCAGGCTTGTAGGTGCAGTGTAAAAAACTTTAAGTAAAAAGGTTTTTGGTGTTGCAGTGTGAAATACCTCCAAAACTGCTGTCTCTCTGCTGCTAGCTCTGCTGCTAACTGCAGCTGCTGTGTTGAAGTAACCACAAAATAACATAGAACTGGGGTCATTGTCTAATCCAGCTTTTTTGGCTAGATGTGTGATCCCAATTCCAAAAAGGTTCAGGGTTTGAATCCACCAGAAGACCAGGAGCTTTCTCTGTGGTTTGTATTTTCTCCCTATTTCCAAAGGCTTACATGTTAGGCTAACTGGTAATTCAGTATTGCCTTTAAGTATAAATGTGAGTATGAATAGCTGCCCCTCTCTCTGCATTAGCCTGGCAGCCTGCAGGGTGTAGCCCACATCTTGCTCTATGAAAGCTGGGATAGGCTCCAGCCCCCTCTTGTGACCCTGAACTGGGTAAGAGGTCACGAAATTGGATAGGTGTATGGAAACCATCAGATCTTAAATCCACGTAACAACAATCATCTTGTTTATGCAGCTCTACTCTTTACCAGCGCCTGAAAAATATTTGCACGTTTAGCTCCTCGCTGCCTGGCTTTCTCCACCAGCTAGTTGCTATCTTTAGCCATCTGCTGTTTGGTGCTGGGAAGAGCTCACAGTGGGTTTATATTTAGATGTTGTTTATGATTGCACTGGCTAAAGAGGACTGTAAATGAAACAATGAGCTAAAAAAAAGGCTGAATACCATTGTACAGAGTTATATTTTTCTGCCGATTTGCTGAGACCAATGAACATGTGACCTTCTGATTTAGTGCTAATATAAAATACCAGTTGGTGTAGTTGGAAACAAAGTTTCTTGAGTGGAAAAAAGAGCATCCACCTTTCTGCCAAAGCAGCTGGTGCAGCAGAGTTAAGGTAGAAAGCCTCTGCGTACTTTCATTGCATTACGTGTGTGCGTGTCTTTGCGGACAGATTCTTTCTCCCTGCATCTGCTGTTAGCCTCTGCTGTTGTCTGTGTCATAGCTGTGAGCTTTAATCTAATGAAGTGTGTGTGTTTGTGCACGCGTGTGTCTTTCTCTGTGTGTGCAAATCAATAGTGATATATAATTCACTGCATCCCAGCCCCACCACACTTTATACCCACACATACTGACTATTTAATATTGCATGAGGACACACACATACCGTGCTGGGGGCAGGGGGAGGGAATATATGTGCGATATGCGTGTGTGTGTGCAGCCCCTTAGGATAGTAAAAGAGGGTCTTTTACAGCCCTCTAACCTCCTCTCCCTATGCGATCACAGGACAGTTTTACCTCTTTCCTCGCTTTTCCTTCTTTCTCAGGCTTTTCCTCATTTTCTTTCTGTCTTTCCCTCTCTCTTTCTACTTCATTTTTTCTCTCGTATCTTTATTCATCCCTCTCTCGCTCTCTCCCTCTCTTGCTCTCCTCCTGTATTGTTTTGAACCTTACCCTTGGGGTCTTCACGTTCACTCCTTTTCTGTGTGAATAAATAAGAATTCATCTCCACATTTAAATAGCTCCGGGGGGTTTGCAGGACACACACTCGCACGCATAACGCACACATTTCTCAGTCGTGTTTATAAATCATTAGAGTCCGGGGTCACCGGGGGTCGCGCCTCTCTCTCTGGCCACCACGCTCCATCCTGATTGGTTGTTGACACTGCGGGCCACTCACTATGCCTGTTAGCTTAGCTGCGCTTTTTACCCTCACCTTGCCTCCAGTGTGTGTTTGTGTATGCTGAATTATTTAACAGTTACTGCCTCTGTGTATGTATTTCCATATACGTATTTGTGTGTATGTATGTGTGTGTGTGGGTGTGTGTGTGCAGGGAAAACTCAAAGGCTCAGATGCCCCCCGTCCTCCTCATCCTTTTTGTTAGCTCGGAGTTTCGTCAGATTTAAACTAATTTTATTCCCGTTCAGTCTTGCATATACACACACACACACACACACGCACACGCACACACACACATGCATGAATCTTTACACAAACACACAAACACACACACACACTTTCTCCTCGTCTTTGGGGCCTCTGCATTCATATTTCATCGCCTTATGACTCCCTATGAGTTGCTTCAGTGTGTTTTATTGCAACATGAAAGAGCCGCTCCATAAACATGTTAATGGCTTTGATCACATAATGAGCTGAACAAATAGGAAACAACAGTGAGATTAAACAGAGAAGGATAAAAAACCTGTATGCACACAGCCTGTACAATCTTGGTTTGTCTGACTGAGAGATAATTAGTAGTTTACACTCTGCCATTCTTTTACACTGCAAGGCTCAACATAACAGAAAGAAGCAGTGGCAGCAGACTGAGAGTCAGCTGTATCGCAGACACTTATAACATGAAAACGCACACACACACACACTCACACACACACACTCGTTAGTGTATCTGGACTTGCATTAATTTCCTGGACACTAAAAATGGAATGATTTGTATCACAGGGACACACACACACACATAGGTACAGTGCAACACATACACACATGCCATCATGGTGTCTTCCACCCATGACAGAGAACAAAGGGGGAAACTGTTAATTGAACAAAGGGTCTAATTAAATTGGTTCATGTGTTTTTTTTTTTTAATTATTAATTGTCTCTTTAGTTTAATTGGTTGAAAGAAAGAAAGAAAAAAAGAAAGAAAAAAAGAAAGAAAAAAAGACTATCACTTATTTTGTTTGGTCGTTGTTCATTTACAATAAGTAACAATAAACCAACCACACCATGTTAAAATCCTGTGTCCTTGAGCAAGATACAGAACCCCCCTATGGATACATCTCAGTGTGTGAACGTTAGGTTAAAAGTGCTTAAGCACAGAATAAAGCACACTGTAAGAAAGTGCTATGAGTCATCCAATAGAGTAGAAAAGTGCTATATAAGTACCAGTCCATTTACACTCAGTTGTTTCAGGAAATTTATAGACATTTGTTTGTGGTAAACTCAAAAAGCATCAAAGGCTTTCTTGTGAAAAGTCTCACCATTCATTACGAATCTTGGTAAAACCTTGAGGTAGTTATTTTGGATTAACGTGATCAAGCGGGGAGCACGGTTGGTAGCACAGCAAGAAAGTCTTGGATTTGAATCCAGTCTGGGACGTTTTTTTGTGTGTTTGCATGTTCTCTCCGAGTTCACAAACAATCCAAGATTTATTTTTTTTTATTGAGCAAAGGTGTGAATGTGAGCATGAATGGTTATTACAGATTGGCTACCTGTCCAGGGCGTATCCTGCATCTCACACTATGATGACTGGGACAGGACACAGACCCCAACAGCTCAGACTTGGATAAGCAAAGGGACATGGATGGATGGATGGATGGATGGAAGACCAAGCAGCTGCACATGTGGAATTAATAGTCAAATCAGTTCTTGAAATAAGGTTTCAGGTTATATTTCTACCACGCATGTGCAAAGTTTCATAACATTACATCTTAGGCAACTACCCAAACTAGAGTGCTAACATGATCCATCTCTCTGGCTAAGTCAAGTAAAACAATATTTACAACCATAACAAGAAGATATAAAGGATCAGGATTGTCAGCTGAGCTCTTCTTTGTAATATTTATCCATGTTTGGCTGTTATAACGCAAATTATTGTCTGACTCTTTACATTTCTGTTTCGAACACTGTGAGCTAAGAGCTGCAGTACGTATGGATTTCTTTTTTCAGCAGTAGAATAAGTTGTGTTGTGTTTCTTACAGACTGCCAAACCATGATCTTTTCCTGAGCCTGCTCTGAACTTCCACCACGAGAAACAAGATGCTAGTTGTCCTGAAACAACACTTTTTGTCACTTTTCCTCTAAATCATGACAGATGAGTCTTTTATTAATGAAAAATCCGATTCTATTATAGAAGCTGTCAATCTTATTAGCAGTCAGAGTAAATGTAATAATTTGTTATTGATTGTGTGACACTTCAATGGTGGATTTAAAATTCCCTCGTTACTGTTAATGTAAAGAAAACATAGTAAGGAGATGAGTGATGTAGATGAGTAGAGGAGTGCAGATTTGTTTCTATTTTCATCATTATCCAGTCCTCTGTACTCCTGAGTGGAGCTCCTTGTTTAGAAGTGCGAGCTTGTTTTGTAGTCAGAACATCTCTTTTCTTCTCGTCGCTTTTTCATGTTTTTGTCGTGAGTCTACCTTGTATTCCTTCTTCTGTGTTCTTGATCCTTGAGGTGTTGTGAGTTGTTTTGTCTGGTTAATTACCTACACCCCAGTCGGGAGGTGAGTGTTTGACAGTTGTCACTGCAGTATATGCGTGTGTGTGCGTGCGCATGTGTGTGTGAGTGGAGGTGCAAGTCTGACTGTATTGCAAGACCTCACTTATGTGACAGCATGTAGACATGATGGCTTTGCTGTTGTTCAGGTACTAGACAACATTGTTCTCGTTCTCCTACTTCTCTCTCCCGGCGCGCACAGACACACAGACACACACACACACACACACAGTGAGGAGTCTCCCCCATTGTACTCCATCTCTTGCTGTCTCTTTCAGTGGAGGTGTTATTTCTTTGATCACAGCAGCGACACTGATTAAAAGGAATGATGCCTGTCGTGAAGACAGCCGTATTTATAAGACTAAAGGAGGAGACAAGGATGCATCCCTCCCTCCTTCTCTATCCCTCTCACACATTATCTTCACCTTTTTGTCTCCTTTTCTCCTTCTCCGTTCTCCACATTGACTTTTTTATACTTGTACTTATTTATACTTCATACTCATACTTATTGCCTAGTTAATATCTGCACTGTTGGTGATGCAGCAACTCGTTCAGTTTTCACTGTGAACATGTCGGTGTGTGTGTGTTTGTGTGTGTGTGTGTGTGTTCCTGCATGCTAAGTGTGCCAGATCAGGTAGTTTTAAACAGGACAGCAGAACCTGTCTACTTCTTCCCCTTCATCTCTCTTTAACAAGTTCATTTATTCATGAGTGTGAACACGCACACACACACTTACACACTCTTGTGCACACACACTTTGGTTGTGTGGCAGGAGGATAGACTGCTGGCAGATAAAAGAAAGAGTTCCTGAGCTGTTGTTAAACAGTCTGTCAGCATGACACGTGCACACACACACACACACACACACACACACACACACACACACAAACACACAGAAGGTGAAAATGAGCCTCTTTGTTTTCAGATTTATAGATTTTAATTATTAAAAATTTAAAAGGGAGAAAATAATAAGTATTAATTATTCATACACAGCATGTTAATTGGTTCTTGAATATTCAAAACAAAACAATCCCATGAATATTCAGATGTATAAAGAGAGGATTAGAGAGCTCAAATGAAGAAAAACATGTTCCTGTAATGAAAGGAAAGGAAAGGAAAGGAAAGGAAAGGAAGGAAAGGAGGAGGAAAGGAAAGAATCAGGGAAGCCAGGAGAAGAGAATGAAGTGATTGGAGGGGAAAAGGAGGGGAAGGAAAATCAGTAAAAATGAATATAGAGCAGAAGAGGTGCTGTAGAGGAAAGAAAATAAGAATAAAAAGCAAAAAAAATAGAAAGAAAAACCAGCAGAGAGTCAGGGGCGTCTTTTGTGTTCTCACCATGATGGATGACAGTGTTGACTAAACGAGCTAAATTAGAAGCTTTTTCCTGCAACTCTGTTGAAATATTATTAACACGCAGCAACTTTAGTGAAACATATGATTCAGCTGCACATAATGACCTTGGCTATTGATTTGGGAGTAGAGGGAGCAGCGGTGTTTTTGTACTGAGAGAGGGGGGTGGGGTGGGGGGGCGTGTCAGATGGTTTGTTGCAATGCAGGTCTCCGTTATAGACTGTCATTATAACATTAACTCATGAGATGCCTTAATATACATACTCTCCTCCACACACACACACACACACACATAGGGACACACACTTAATAGCTTTAATTAGCTGGGCATGTGTCCAGTCTTGTAATTAGCTAATAACAGCAACATGGATGTGGTTAATTAGTGGTGGTAGGAGGTGCTTGTGAATTAGAAAGCTAACGACACCATTACCGTGGCAGGAATAACACAGCTATATGAAACACATGAGTATTATTAAATTAAAAATGATGTAGGTTCTTTGCAGTGCGTCTTGTTGACTGAACATTTATAACGATAAAAACTGTGGCTCTAACCACCTCCGCTCTCTTTCTCCTCTCATTTTTTTGTTTTAATGCTCCCTTGCTGTTCCTCTCTCCCGGCCACAAAGGTAAGGGAAGTTCCCTGTTAGTTTTCCCGCTTTGTAGCTTTAAAGGAACGCTGAGAGATTTCGGCTTAATCTCTCATTACACATGAAAAGGAAGCGATTATCTGAAGAGCTTGTCGCCTTTCTTCTCTTCATCCTCCTCTCTGCTCCTCCTCATCCTCTACTTAATTGGAGCCCCATCAACCCGTTAATCAAATTACTTCTGAACCAAAATTGACAGTTTTCATTAATTATAAAGGATTATTCTAATTGCAATTCAAATTTATTCATTCACAACAGACGGCGCTCAGTAATATTTCAGTGAATTAGCATATTAAATGGAGTGGTTCGAACATCAGTTATGGTAATGTATGCATATTTCCTTATTTGGACCAGGGTGAGCCATATGCGTGCCACACGGGCAGTTTATATGTGTGTGTGTGTGTGTGTGTGTGTGTGTGTGGGTGCACGCACAGGTGAGAAACCTTGACAGCATTTAATTTGTTTGACAAACGTAGCGGGAGTTAAATGCTCTGACTTGCCCCAAACATTTCCCTCACCTTCTCTTTTTTTTTCTCGTTCTCATTTCTCTCTTCTGTATCTCTTCTCGCATCCTTTCTTTCACCCTTCACTGCTCACTTTTCCCAGAAAAGTCCCAAAGTAATCTTTAGGCTGTTGTCCTGCTAAAGTAAAAGCTCTCACAGTCAAAACTTTAGGTGAATACCATCAAAAATAATGATGTCACTCCTTTATATGAAATGGTGTAACCAAGTGAAGGGCACCGATATTAGTGGTAACATCCATATATTGGGAATTCTGGTGTTTTTCACCCAGAAGTTATTTTTGTGAGGTTATTTTTTAAAATTTTTCACTTGCTTTTTACTTTCGCTTTTGGTCGTGGTTAGGTGTAGGCACAAAAGAACTGCTTGGTTAGGTTTAGAAAAAGATGTGGTTTGTATTTAAATATACCCTTTCACAACATTAGCATGACTGGAATGAGCTGTGACTTTTTGTTTTGTTTCCCTGCCTCTCTGTATATTTAGAACCAAAGGCATTATTAAAGGAGACAACAGATGCAAAGATAGAGAAGCTGAAGCAATTTGTAGCACATAATGTTAAAGTGGCAGCCCGAGTGGACAGTGAGTGCTCGAATCAGACTCCAGCCAGCGAGATAGTGACTTAAATAAAATAATAATTCCAAGATGTTGTGACTAAATATAAAATAACACGCCTTTAAATATACTAAATATCTAAAAGAAGCACATACATGTGCATAACTGGTGCAGCCGCACAAGAATAGACCAACTGGCACTTAACGACTACTTAAAGATGATTCATATTTTATTTACAGTACTGTACATCTTATACAACATGCATCATTTGTATACAGTTGAAGGAATGTTTTGCAGCATTTTGCTGAATCTTAGGAGAGAGCATAGCCCTGTACACTTCACAATTCATCCTCCTACTTCTATCAGCAGTCACATCATCAATAAACACCAGTGCTGCCATACGTGCCTATACCATGACACTGCATCCACCATGTTTGACAGATGATGTGGCATACTTCATATCAAGATGCTTTTTTTGCTCCTTCTCCATACTTTCCTCCTCTAATCATTCTGGTCCAAGTTCATCTTGGTGTCATCTGCCCAAAGATTATTTCCAGAAATGTTCAAGCTCTAATCCAGCCTTCTTGTTCCTGAGTGTAACCAGTGGTTTGCACATTGTTGTAAACCTTCTGTATTTTCATGTATGAAGGCATCTCTCAACTGTACGCTTGTACACTGACACTCCTACCTCGTCAAGAGTGACGAGGTAGGAGTGTCAGGAGTGCCTAAGTAGAAGTGAGGCCTCTGTCAATTGCAGAGAAACCTTTGTATTTTGAGAGTTCTGGTGAAAAGTTACCAAATAGATGTTTAACACATACAATAAACTCCAGAGATTTTATTTGCTTAATTTATGTGAACAGCCTTCACCTGCCATGAAACTGCTGTTCAGTCAATTATCTGATTACTTTTGATCCTCTCAAAATGGGGATCTATGCATTTAAATGGGTGTAAATCATAAAAAGTCAATGCAATACTTTTGTAACATTATTTGAATTGAAGCCGAGGTTCAACACTTTAGTCACATCTTGATCAGAAAAACAGTGATTGTTATGGACCTAACTCTATCACCCTCATTCCTCCTGATATTAAACAAAGGATAATTAATCGTTTTTAAAGAGATGTGTGCTCATGTTTGCCCACACCTGCACGCAAAAAAGGTAAACACATACAGAAGACTTCAGGTCTTTCAATCTATTAGAGGAAATTGAATAATTAAATAAAGAATCACTACTAGAGCAATTCATGCTAGTGTTTTCTGGTTCTTTATCTACTGTACATGAAAGGTTTGGGTTTAAACAGCGACAACTTTGTAACACTTTACCTTGCTGAGTTTCCATTTGTGTGAAAACAAGAGGTCATGAAACATAAAAGTTGTTATTTATTGAAGATGGACCAAGCAAGTCCAGCTTGGAGCTTATGAATGTTTCCCTCAATCAGTACAATCATATCTGAGAAATCTCTAAGTAGGCAAGAGATGCATTTTTACTGACAGTGAAGCTGTGCGTGTGTGTGTGTTTGAGTGACTGACTGATGGAGAGAGGAGGAGACAGGAGGAGAGAGGAAGAAGAGGTTCCTGTCAATATCACTTCCTTCATCGCTCTCTTCCTCCCCTCTGTTCCTTTTCGTACCCCCCACCCACAGTCCCAGCCCCCCTCCGACACACTCCATGAATTATTTCTAAGAGCAATGACAAAGGAACAGACGCTCACTCAAAAACAGCCCCACAAGTTTAGTTCATCTGCTGAAACCCCCGCAGCATGCTGCCGCTGTTGTCTTGTTAGTAGGTAATCACCGAACGGAGGGTGTATCTGCGTGTGTGTTTTCCTTTGGTGGTGCTGATAAACTTTATGTGTGTGTGTCTGTGCGAGAGAAAAAAGAGTAAAAAGAGTAAAAAGCACAGAGAGCCTGAGCTTCTGATCGATTTGAGGTAAGCTGTCTGTGCCTGCGCTCGCGTGCACACGTGTGTGTGTGTGCATACTGTACATGTTTGGCCCAGAGCGAGCGATCCCTTAGCTCCTTGCTCCCCACAACTCTTGCCTCCCCCCCTTCTCCTCTGTCCCTCCTTCCACCTTTTTCTCTCCTTTTTCCCCTCCTCCCCTCCTCCTCTGCCTCTCACAAATCAATCTCACTCATCTATAATTCAACAGTTTGCCTTCAGCCTTTAAAATATACACCACAGTAACCTCCTCCCTCTGTCTGTCTAGCCCCTCATCTTTGCCTTTACCTCTTTGCTGTTCTCCCTTGTTTCTCCCCTCTTTTCTCTCCCTCTGGTGAGTAGGACCTCTGACGGCATTTGTAATGATGTTGTAATTTAATCTTATCATGGCCTCTAACTGTAGAGCAGCATCAGAGAGCCAGTAGCGTCGTTTTTGTTCAAGTATTTAACAAAGTTAATAACACCAAAAGCCACTAATCTCTTCAAGCGCATACAAGTAACCCCGACAATGAATGTCTGGGATCATTTTTATATCAGTGAGGTTTTCAAAACAGCCACGGCCTCAATCGTTAAAGAAGGCTTAAGATACTGAAATTTTAAAGATTTTTCCATACAGCACAGCTTGTTTTTTTATGCGGCAGAGTATATTGTGTTTATGTAGCTCCTTAGATTGTGTTTATGTAGTATTAAACTCACACTCTTATGGGGCCATAGTCAACACACACATAGAAAATAAAGACAAATTGCTGACTTTGAAGCATAAATCCTGTTTATTTCAATATGTTTGCCTAATTTTGTTATCGAATTCATATTCTTATTAAATATCTTTCCAGTGATAATAAACTGTTGTGATCTAAGTAGCGTCATACAGGTCATACAGAATGCAGTATCATCACCAACAGGTTTCCTGACTGAGAGCGGATCCTGTGTGTGTTTGAAACACATGGAATCATTTTTCCTTCCACCCATCTGATTCAGGGTCATCTGGACTCTATCTTAACTGTCAAAGGCCAAGAAGTGGAGTGCACCCTAGGCAGGATGCCAGTTTTGTACTAAGAGTCCATGCAAGACTTGGAGAGAACATGCTTGCATGGACCTTAGATCTGATCGGGGCAGTAGAGTGACCACTTTCTGTTGTTAGACTCCAAATAAAGCAGTTTCACTTTCATGTAGCTTATCAGTTGGCCTGTTTACAACTTGTCTGGCTAACCGGTCATGAATGTGTCATCTTCTGCCATTTGTCTGAACAGGATTTGCAGTTTATGGGTCGTCTTTTCACTCTTCTCACTCATTCACTGACTCTGAGATACAAACACACCCGGAGGTTCTCCTAAACCTCTGTATAATTTTGACCATTAACCTCCAGTACACCGGCGCTGTATCGACTTATCACAGCATTTGTAATGCATTACTGGGCCTTTACGGCCGCTGCTGTGCATCGCTCTGCGCTGCCTTGTCATAAACTGATGACATCAGTGTCACCCTTACATGCAACAATGATGTAATGACACTTGTACAGGTCTGAATGAGTGCTAAGTAAGTATGCCGTGCAAGTTATTAATTCTCAGTCTATCTCAGCCCTGCAGACATTACGAGCCCTTTCTCATAGACATCATGCACACTGGCTATCACCACTCTGGCCTGCGCTGTCATTTAAATATGCAGAGATGACAACAATGACAGCATTAATAGTAATGATAGCAATATGAAGCTAAGCCCTCATCATCATCATCATTAGCATATCTCCAGGGAGATGAGCCGTGATTGACAGCTAGCTGGGTGTTTTTTGGGCTGCAGCTCAGCTATCAATTACCTCTGTGCATATCAACCATCATTATGTAAAATAACTCTGCTTCGCTCGGCTCTCTTAAGTCTTGTTCCCTCGCATAACTCTCTTTCCCTCTCCCATGCATTTCCTCCCTCCTCCCCAGCCCCCTCACTCCCTCCTCCGCTGCCTTTTTTCTTTCTTCCGCACTCCATTTTGCTCTTCTCCCACCCACCCCTGCCCCCGCCCCACCCGTTTTGAATGTTGCTCAGCCACTCTGCTCTTTTTCCTCCACTCTCACAGTCAAGTTACGTTCAGCACCGCTCACCCATGGCCCTGAGTGTTTTGCATTTGGACATCTTAGCCACAAAAGTTACTTAATACGGTAAATGTGCCTGACGTGTATAGAGAGGGTGCAGATGCACAGTGCGTTCCTGCAAAGCAAATGGAAACACACATTAGCCCTCTGTTGTTCATTTTCAGCCAGGTTCCTGTATCGTTATCTTCAATAAGAGATGTGTTCATTTCATTTGTGTGAAAATCAGCGGAAACAGCCGCTGCTCTTTGCGCTTCGTGGACAAATTATTAAACTTTGCTTGTTAGGTTTCGTAACTGCATGTAGAAAGCACACTACACAGATTATCAGCTTTGTGTTTGACTGTTTCTAAGTTAGGCAAGACTTCACAAAACTCACATATTAGTGAACCAAGATTAAGTGGATTTCTTGTTATCCTTCCAACCAAAATACATCTTCCCTCCAACTCAGATCCTTCTGATTTCCTTACATTTCTGCATCATATTAGTCTCTCTGATCCATTTAAGACAACTTATCAGCATTTAAAATACTAACTGCCTTTAACTGCCATTCCTCCGGCCTGTAAGTCAAAGTGGATGTAAACATTTAAAGAGATTTGAACTGAAATCTGTGGATTATAGCACTGAGCCCTGTATCAGCACCTGTTTAATCTGCTGAAGCGCTCCTGAGCAAGATAAAACCACAGCAAAGTAAAACAAGCATTCCTCCAACAGGAAGCAATATATTATCACATTATGACTGCAGTAACAGGCGAACAGAGGGCATAATAGGATTTTATGTCCCTGTTTTTCCTACCGAATACTCAGATAGCAGGCACAGGGCCCAGCACTGCTATCTGATGTCATCACATTAAACAATAACAAACTCACAATGTAAACAGGAAACAGGAAGTTGATCTCTCTGAAAGATCAACAGACTGAGAGGGAAACTCTCACTACTCATATTAGCTGCAGATTAGCTACTGTAAAATATTAGCTACTGACAAATGAGAATAAAGCCCATTTAAAAGCGGGTCACTAATGCGCCGCCTATAGCGACAGCATGAACTTGTGCTTCATTTTTTTGTATTCTTTGCAACTGGTCCCTCACTTTGTGCAGAAAATGATCAATTATTTGGCTGTTACGATCGGTACACATACATTTACGATTTGCTTCACACACACACACACACACACATGCAGACGGAGAAAGTGAATATCATTCTGTCAGAAAGCTTTGCCAGGAAACTTGGCAGCTAGGTGAAACAAGACATCTAAAGAAAGCAGTGAGACAGAGAAGAGACACAGGAGGCAGGAGAAGCTAAAGCACTGATCTGTTGTTCAGTTTGTCTGCACAAACTGACTCACTGCAATTTCTCCACCTGTCAGCAACAACTCAGAATACCGTGTGTGTGTCTGTGTGTGTGTCTGGGTTTTTTTTCTCTTCCAAGGCAGCATCGTTATTCTTGGCTCGGTAGCACACCAGGTCTTCTGGGAATAAAACGGACACAGAGATTCAGTCTTAGTCGTTCACGCTCTTCTTCACACATACACACAAAGCTGGAATTCCCCCAGATGTCACCCTTGCCCCGTTGGTATTGTAACTATTTAAATGACGGGAGAGTGGTCGAAACAAACTCCCATAATCCTCTTTCCTGATTCTCTCTTCCATTTGTTTCCCCTTCACACACTCCCAGTCTTCCCCTCCTCCTCCTCTTCCTCCTCATCATCACTGTTTCTCTCTCTCTCTCTCTCTGCATTCAGCCGTCTCTCCATCCCCTCTCTCTGTCACTTCCTGTCTCTCTGTTCAGGTCTGTGTTAGCCCTATATATTAAATATTAATGTCAGTTGTGCTCTGAGCCATAATTGCCATCTCAGCCCCTGAATAATGGATGCTGCTGTGCTGTTCACCACTACACTATAGCTAACAAAAAATAACAGCATCCAACTGTTGTTTGCTACATTACTACGACTAACGCACTACAGTGCAGTAGTGATAAACCTGTTCTCCCCCAGATAACTACCCAACAGTGCTGGTACGAGCAGCTGTAGTTACTTTTTCACATTAAATGACTTTTTTAACAGTCTAAAAGGGTGTATTTTAACCCTAACTTAACAGTTTTTTGCTAACCAAACAGGAAGTGAAAGGAAAAAAACTGAAAATGAGACCATCTGCCTTCTAGTGCTCGTTTTATGTGTCCGTTTGGACGTTTGGTTCCTGTGCAGTCCTTCAAAAACCCAGCAGCAACAGCTCGACGGTGTGTTGTTCCAACGCTGATCAGTGGACCGCAAAAGAGAAGAGAGCATCAGCTTTTCATTTTGTATGTTATAACTTCATTCTTCTCTGCAGCTGGCAGACAGAACAACAACAGCACAAGCTAGAGCAGCCCACAGACAGGTCGCACCACATAGATTGGAAACTGCCTCCAACGGGCAGCAGACGTTCTCTGCAGGTAGACGGGCTGTCTGTAGCACCGTGCCAATGCACTGCCAAAGGAGAACCATATTCTACCCATTATTCACACTTTGACGTCTCATAATATTTAAAAAAATTCTTACATGGGTCATTTAAGCTGGCAGAAATAGAGATAGTTGATTGTTTATCCGCAAGACCTTCTGGCTGATTATATTTTATGGTTGCCTAGCACTTTGTTTTGGTAGCATCAGTATTAACAATATAGCATGCTAACAACCCAGCAACGACTGAGTTTCCTGTTGCAGAGTCTTGCATTGTTAAGAATACCTTAGTAAAGATAGCATTCAGCTGCAAGCCTGAATATTGAAGATGAGAAACACAGAGATTATCCTGTATACACTGGATGCTGTAATCTTTAGCACCTATGTTTTCATCCAAACTCTGACTATATAATGAAAAATTACAAGTGCATAAGACATTAATACTTTTGCATGTTAATGTTTTTTACTTTCTTCTTTTATTTGTTGAAATTACTGCTCCCCCTGACTCTAACACTTCCCTGAAGAGCTGTGTGTGTGTGTGTGTGTGTGTGTGTGTGTGTGTGTGTGTGTGTGTGTGTGTGTGTGTGTGTGTGTGTGTGTGCGCTTTGAA
>VUQG01028276.1:2057-26447 GCA_015106755.1 Etia nguti | reverse complement strand
GTAGTTGATGCTGTGCCTGTGGATGTGGGGGACTCGCTAGTGGTCAGTGCTGTTCCTGTTAATGTGGATGTGGGGGACTTGCTGGTGGATGATGCTGTGCCTGTGGATGTGGGGGACTGGCTGGTGGTCAGTGCTGTTCCTATTAATGTGGATGTGGGGGACTGGCTGGTAGTTGATGCTGTGCCTGTGGATTTCGGGGACTCGCTAGTGGTCAGTGCTGTTCCTGTTAATGTGGATATGGGGGACTCTCTGGTGGATGATGTTGTGCCTGTGGATGCGGGGGACTGGCTGGTGGTCAATTCTGTTCCTGTTAATGTGGATGTAGGGGACACACTGGTGGTCAATTCTGTTCCTGTTAATGTGGATGTGGGGGACACGCTGTTGGTCAATTCTGTTCCTGTTAATGTGGATGTAGGGGACACACTGGTGGTCAATTCTGTTCCTGTTAATGTGGATGTGGGGGACTTGCTGGTGGTTGATGCTGTGCCTGTGGATGCAGTTGTGGTCGAGGTAGCTACCGAAGAGAGGGTAGTGGTAGAAGCTGCACTTGTTAAAGTGGATGTAGTGGATGATTGGCTGATGGTTGATGCTGTGCTCATGAAAGCAGTTGTGCTTGTGGGAGCTTGGGAAGAGGTAGATGCTAACACTGCAGAGGTGGTTGGAGGAGACTGGGAGTTAGTGGATGCTGACACTGCAGAGTGGTTGGTGTTGAAGAAGAATGAGTAGTGAACACTGTAATACCTCCATTGGTGGTAAAAGAAGAGGGCTGGGTGGTACTTGATGTCTCTGGGTTTTGGGGGGTGGCAGTGGTGTTCGCAGCGGTGGTTTGGGAACCAAATCCTGATAATAACATTGATAGCAGAAATAGTCCTAAAGGGAGGACTCGCAGAATACCTGTAAAGTTGAGCATTTTGGAGGAAACATAACAAGACAGAGGATTGGGTGGATTTAAAAAAACCCCCAAAATACATTGCATAGAGTGTATGGACTCCCAATCGTATGAATAAATAGTTACTCTGTTCATTTTGGAACTTTCATTAAAATTCTCTAATATTATGGTGGTCAGAGAATAAATCGTAATGAGTAATGATATTTATCAAGCAATATCTTAACGTCTATTCAAAGAAGTGGCACAAACACCAGGTTATTGCTTTAGAATAGTGCCTTACCCTTTTTTATCCAAGTGCAAATCAACACAAAACTATATATTACAGATTCATAATATGAGCAAACTATTTTGTTTCTTGTTGGACCACTACTAATGGTGATAAAACTATAAATCTGTTTAAAAAATACAGGACCTGAGATGTTTATATATCTATATATAGATATATGTGTGCCTAACCTGTAGGCCCACAGGTTAGGCACACATGCTATTCAAGCTTAACTTGGAACATGAGCAAAAGATACATAACTAAAGCCATACTGGCTCAGACGTCACTTGACAAGGTCCGCATCAGGTGTTGACAAACCAGGACATACCGATACATGGACCTACATGCACAAGAACTGCCACTATGGAACTGAAGAAATGCTACTATGCCAGCTGACCCAATGACAAAGGTCACAAAGCATGTTCAAAGCTTGGTAGAGTAGAAAGCCATCACCTGGTAGATCAGAGCAATAACCTCAACTGAAGACAGCTACTTTCAGAACTGGTGAAGTCATATACTCCATGAAAGTGCCAAACAAAGGCTCACAGCTCTGGCCACTAGGCTTAAGAGATATATCACAGAAGGAGAGGCCAAGAGAGTAAATGATCTGTTATAATAAATTTGTCAGTGGATCAATCCCTGGCTTCTCCATTTTACGTGTGAATCCTTTGGCAAGATACTGAACCCAGAGTTGCCCCAGTGCATCCCCTGAATGCATCTTGTGAATATAAAAATGTAGATGAAAGTGCTGTATAAATGTGCATGAAATCGGGTCACTGAGAAAACGTTTTTTTCAGTGCTCAAATTGAGTGGAAAGTATATAAGTACCAATCCATTTACACGAATGCCCCATTATGATAAACAGATACTAAACTGTTAGGACTGTCATTCTTAATATTTAGCATAATGCGTGATTGTACCTGAATTTTGCATTGCAGAGATTATTTGATGATATCATGATGATGATAGGATAGCTGGACCATTCAACCAACAGCCCTATGAAGCAAAATTTAGTACAATGATGCATTATTCTCAATATTCAGAATGATAATTCTAGTGGCTCCATAGTGTATTGATTTACACATGTGCCTAACAAGCAAAGGTTTCCTTGGTTCAATCCTAGAAGGAGCCATAAAACCTTTTCGGGTTTTGTCAGGAAGGGCGTCTGGCATAAAAGATATGTCAAATCAAATGTGGTGCTACCTGCTGTGACAACCCCTTGTAAATAAAGGAGCAGTCAAAAGTAGTTTTTACTGGTAATAACATTTCTTACAAGCTGAGACACATAAACATGTGTCTCTAGCAACCATAGACTGATTTATCTGCAGCAAGGCATGCTGCTCTGGTGCACAGTAACCATGCCAACATGTATGTGTCATCTTTCTATTCATGAGAGAACAGTATGACATCTTTGCTTTTGGGACAGTTGCACTAAGTTCCCATAGTTTCAGTGGCTGGATGTGCATTTGTTTTATTAAAAACATGCAAGACCTGAACTGTAATACACGCAAGCTGCTTTGTAAGACATGCAAGTTGCCTATAAAAACAACCAAATCCCAGTCATGAAAATGTCCCCCAGCTATGACAGCAATAATTTTGTCAGATTTTCTCTATCCTGTACATACAACAAATACTGCATGTCTTCTGTAGTCTAAGGTACTAGAGAGCGTGTAATGTGCTTGAAACATTATAGTTTTGCAAGTTTTTTTCTTAAATGATAAGCAGGATGGGTGGAACCCCCACCCCCCCCCAAAAAAAACAAAAAACAAAACAAAAACATATTGATTTAGTCACCTGTGTAACAGAATATACATGTCACCAAGAATAGTGGTTTTAAATAAAGAATAAAATACAAACTCATACCTGTGTCTTTTATAAAAGTAGTGGAGGTCATTATGCCACTGCCAGAAAGGGAGAGAGCTCTTTGTCCAGCCTGTAATTATATAATATCCATCAAATTCCCAGTAAACCCATTATCAGCGAAAATGAGCATCTTGCAGATGTCCTTCTTTTTTTAATACCTACTGAGTTTTATTCAAAATTGAAGACAAATCTCAGCAAGGTAAATAAACTAAACAATAACTGCATTTCTGTATTGACAAGGTCTGTAACAGTGGGCACAGTTCACACTGTTTACCCACGGTAATAGGTCTCTGAATTACAGCCATGCTCATTCATTGTAACTCACCTGGGCACTTTGTTTGATCTGTGAGAGCTAAGTCATCAATGGTCTTCTCTTTTCACAAATCTCCAGTTGTTCTGGGGAAACTGATCTCATAATTGTTTGGTTGAGTCACAATATAAGAAATTTAAAAGAAATGTGATATTTAAAGTTGTCATGCTTTTTTTTTGCACAGTTTCTCAAGGAATCAATTAGTTTCAACATTTTCTGGTATTTATTTTAACCAGCACTGCATGGTAATCCCCCTTATGAGGTAAAGTTGAGTTTTGTGTAGTGACACATAATTATTTTTTAAGTGTCTTGCCGTGCAGTGAACACAATTAAAATGTGTTTGTTCCATGCTCAGTACCCCTGGGAGAGCCACTAAGCAGCATAGCTTGTTTTTTCCTCTTCTCCCTTGGATCCCAGGGTGGCCTCCT
Source organism: Etia nguti (assembly GCA_015106755.1). Classification (NCBI taxonomy): domain Eukaryota; kingdom Metazoa; phylum Chordata; class Actinopteri; order Cichliformes; family Cichlidae; genus Etia; species Etia nguti. The sequence goes on along the minus strand of VUQG01028276.1, from coordinate 22,692 downwards.
ATGGGCTCTACACCCTGGAAACTGACCGACAACAGTGGCCATTTTGGCTTCCATGTCAAAATGCAGAGTTTAATTGGGAAAACTGGCATTAATTTCTTGGTTTGGAGCAAGGTGTTTACTCTTAATGACGCAAATATGCCTACTGTCGTGTCCTCCTTACATAAACTTCCTGTTTACATTATCTTATTGATAAATCGTTGTTGCAAGACTCAGTCGATGTACTAGTTAGTGTCTGGAAAAAGCAGTCATGAATGATGTCATCTTTTGGAAATATTAGGAGGTTTCAGGGAAGGAATTAGTTTTATTAGCAACTCCATGAATAGACAATAGGCAACACATGCTACAAACAGAACACCTGAGTGTGAATTGTAAATTATTTTGTAATCAGAATCCTCAAAGTGGTTCATTTTATGGACATCATAACACTAACTGTTTTTGAGACTGAAAAACTGAATATAACAATTTAAATATTAAGGCATATAAAACCTTTCTTCAAATATTAGAAAAAAAAATATTAGAAAACCATATTCACCATATTTCGCATAAATGCATATGTAAAGTAACATTTGTAACTGAAAAACATCAGCCTGTTGTATAATTATCCAGCTTCAATGGAACTGCCCGCTTGCTATGCATAAATATAGCTCTGTTTGGCGGAATTTAAGTAAAACTAACAAAGTCCATTGTTCAAAATCAGTAAAATCCACTCACCTGTGGTGCACTGGGCATAGTTTGTGTCAGCTGTGGTTGAAGTGAATGAGCTTTCTCCCACTGCAGAGTTCTCTCTTGCTCTCTGTCACCTCCCCTGTTTGCTTCCTGCTGATAGCACTGCTGATAGCAATGCAATAAGCACAAATTCCCAGCTGGACGCTTATTCAAGTGTGAGAGGAGGAGACTAAAGGGTTGCACTTGCTGGATGCCCCACGATTGATGTTGTAATGATGCCATGTAAAAATTATTTGGGCTGTTTTGAGAACAGGGTGTAAGAATGTCTTATAATGATCCCTTTATTGAGTGGAAATGAGCCTTAATGAAGCTAATCCAGTAAGCCTCAGAGATTATATTACTGGTTCAGGGAAACTGCAGCAAATTCATCTCAACAATCAAATAACACAACATTACAATAATAGGTGAATAATTTTCTACTTTCTTTTATCACAATATCTTTTAATGGCATTTTCCTGTCTTAGTTCACCATAAAAGATGAAATTACTTTACAGTACTCACACAGTTTTGATTACTCTGAGTTTAAATAAAAGTGTACATGCCGAAACTTACAATTAACTGAAATAACTGAGCGGATTAAGCCTGTACTTGTCTATGAGAGCACAGGTGAGATTTCAGTGTCCTGTGTGTTGATTGTATAGGGGGCCTCTTGGTTTCGGTTCAACACAATGTGAAATCAGACCCCCTTCTCTCTGCCAGCCATACGCCCCCTCTGCACACTACAATTCGCTCTTTGTGGCTCAAAGAACATAAAATTCTTGGGCATGACACCAAAGAGTCTTGCACAATTTAGGTGACAGAAGTCCTTCCTTTTTTCACTGCAGCTCAAATAATAAAAACAACCCTTTGTCTGCTTTGTATGGATAATTGTATGAAAATAACCCTCAAAATGGGAGTTTTCTGGATTTCTAAATTAGGTTGAAAATCTGACTCAGATTTCTCATTAGGCAGAGTATGAGCTATTTTACTGTTAATTATATAAACATATATAGAGATAATAATGATTAAAAGACATAAAAATGTATAGAATATCTTATTTTGAAAACATAGCGGAACAAGAGAATGTTTTTTCTTATCACACATCTTAGGTAATTTATTGGTCAAAGCTATCAGGAATCACTCGCAGCACAACCTAAAGGCTAATAGTTTGGGCAGTGATGAGCTATGCTGGTTAATGTAAGCTTAAACTGCTATCACCTCCAGCAGAGATGTCCCGCTGACACCTAAAATACCATTAGTTTTAAGATAAGTCCTAAAAGCAGGTAATGAGAACTGATTATCATAATTAATTATGCGCTTAATTAATGGGATTGTATTTGGGTGTAAGTGGACACCCTCATTTTGAGTGAGATGATGTGAACAAAAGAGATGTCTGAAGACATTTACTGGTGCTAAACATGCTGGAAAAGGCTACAAAACCATCTTCTTTTGCCCAGTTTGAAAACTGTAACCTCAGGTTTTAGGTGGTGTGGGAACAACCCAGTAGACTGATCAGCAGTCTTTGAAATACTCAGACCAGCCCATTGGACAAGAACAATTATTCCATGTTTAAAATCACTTAAATCACCTTTCTTCCTCATTCTGATGATCAGTTTGAACTTTGGCAGGTCTTCTTTATCATGTCTGCATGCCTAAATAAATTGAGTTAATGCCATATAAGACAATTTTCTAATAACAAATGTTTAAAGTAGAATAAATAAAATGAATATTTTGGATGTCAAACTCCTACACAAGTGTTGTGAAAGAATCTGAAGCAAGCAGTTAATTATTAATCTGAACAGTTACATTACAGTCATTTCATTTTATATTTACATGCTTACATACATTTGCCCCCTACAGACATATAGTATAGGACATGTTTTACTTACCCCAATTAAATGAATTACACTTTGTTATTTAATTATTAACTTTATCCAATTTTGGGATTAGTGTGATAATCTCACAATGTTTGAGGGGATATTTTAGTTTTAAAAAATTATTAAAAAGGCCAAGTGTATGTGACTTATCCTGTTAACAATCTATGATACAATTTTGCATTTTCCTTGGAAAATAATGTGTGTACAATAATAAAGTGTTTAAGTAACTAACATGTCTAGAAAATACAGTGTTGATTAAAAATGATATAAACTGGATACAAAACTATGTAAAGGTCATATAGTTTACATAGCAAAATATCACTGACAGTAACATCATTGACTGCAGATGACTGGGACTTTGCAAACACAGTCAAATGAGGAGCTATGACGGACTTAGATAATTATAATATCATCAGCACTTTGCAAAACAGGTCATAAACCATTACTTGTGAGTGTTTTTTATTTAGTCTAAGTGACTATATGTATGCATAAGAAATAAAACCCAAGATGTGAGATAAGTTTTTACTCTCTGAATTCAGCAATAATTTGTCACAGCTTGTCATACTACGTGTCATGTATCATGTAGCGCTATCATGTGTATGTTAGCGCTGTGATAGACTGGTGACCTGACCATGCTGTACCCTGCCTTTGGGATAGCCTCTGGCACCCACCAAAACCTTTAACCGCATAAATGGTTAAAAAAAAAATGGATGGATGCATTTAAGCAACATGTCTTTGCCAGTCCTTTCTAATAACTATTTGAATTGCACGGCCACATATTTAGCTAGTTTTATACTGCAGCCTTGTTAATTTTTGTGGGAAAAAAATAATCTGAAGGCTGGTTTAAGTAAAATCATTTTCAAGGTTCATACTGTTAATAATATGAGCCTAAAAATACAATTTACTTGGCCAAAGTTTATTGGCAAATTACTGTGGATTCTGTTCTGTCTTCATAAATTTGCTGAATATTTACTACTAGGTTGGTATGGACCTACATATACTTGTGAAAGAACAAAAACCTTGTGTGTCACATAGGATGTATTTTTCAAACATCAGAGCTTATGAAGTACAAATCTTACACCCAAAAGATATGGATACAGAATCAATCTTTCCTGGGGCATTTCTCAGTACTACCTCTTGCAAAATGCCACCTCAAGTTTCAGTGCCACTGACTTATTAACATGCATAAAAAGGGCTAACCAATTAGTCTGATACACAGCTGGTGAGTCACTGTAGATGTTGCTAGGAGAATACCTAAGCATTTGTGTTGCCACTCCCTAGCAGTTTTCATGTCTCTGTGCACAGTATGATTATTTATAATAGATGTGACTAAAAATATTATGTTTTATATAAACTTAAAAAGAAAAATAAGAGAGGACTTTGAAAACACATCAGATCTCCAGCATACTACATATCCAGCATATCCAGTATGCTTGATCTCTGATATGGCCTGGAACCTGGGTGATGTGTTAGAAATAAAAGAATGACACATTGTTTGATGGAAATTAAATTAACAGCCTACAGATGGTTGAATTCAAAGAAACCCGAAAAATCTAATAGAAAAAATGATGTGGCAGGCCAGTCCATTTTGCTGAAATTTGATTACAGCAACTCAAAATGATACTCAATAGTTTGTATGGTCCCCATATATTTGAGTGTGTATGCCTGACAACATTGGGGCATGGCCCTAACAAGACAACAGATGGTGTCCTGGGAATGCCCTCCCAGGTCTGCACCAGGACTACACCGAGCTCCTAAACAATATGAAGTGCAACCTGGAGGTGGGCTAGATGGACCGAACTATAGATGGACCCTGCACCAGCGTAGGGTCTAACAATTGATCCACTGATATCGTCCCAATACCTAATGTCAGTCAGGGTGTTGTTGACTAGCCTGTCTGTGCCTCCCTCCATGGATATGCCTGCCCAGAACATTACTGATCCACCAAAAACAGGTCATACTGAACAGTGTAACAGGCAGTGTAGTGTCCTCCGTGCCGTCTCCACCAGACCCTTCCCCGTCTGTTACATATGTTCATGATGAAACTCCTCTCATCTGTGAAAAGCATAGAGTGCCACTGTTGGACCTGCTAATGCTAGTATTCCATGGCAAATCCATATCAGATTCAACGGTGCAGGACAAGGAGCACTGGACCCATTAGAGGAGGTTGGGCCATCGGGCTGCATTCATGAAGTCTGTTTCTGATTGTCTGGTCAGAGACATTAACAGGAGGTTAATTTTGTAGGGCTCTGGTAGTGCTCATCTTGTTCCTCCTTGCAGCTGATGGGTTAAGGATCTTCTTCAGCCTTGCTTCTCTTAGTTTCTCCTAGATTAACTGCCTGTCTCCTGGAATCTCCTGCATGTTCTTGAGACTGTGCTGGGAGACATAGAAACCCTTCTGGCAATGGTACGTATTGATGTGCCATCCTGGAGCAGTTGGACTACCTGTGCAACCTCTGTAGGGTCCAGGTATCACCTCATGCTACCAGCAGTGACACTGATCTTGGCCAAATGCAAAACGAGTGAAAAAACAGTCAGAAAGGAGATAAAAAAAATTTTTTTGTATCAATATTTAGGGATTACGTTTCCAGTTTGACAACAGACAGACTAAACAGATGGGTGATGGTACTGAATCCTTCTTCCTCCAACAGATGTAACAGTTGCACTAAATGTAGAAGCTTATTCACATTGTTTATCAGACTCAGTAAACCATATGAAGCAGCTTGGATACAACCAGATAGTGTAACTGCATGACTAAGAAGATTAGACTAGATTTACCTCCCGGGCGGTCGTCAGCAGCGCTCACACAGAGCTGGCGCATAGAAACAGGTCAGTGAGCCCTGTGTGGCACATTAGCATTCACGATAGACTGGAACACAGGCCCTTTTAGCAGAGATGGAAGCTACCATTTCCCTATGACTTCACATAGGAGTTTTCTTCTAGCCTACAGTTAAGCTTCTGCAAAAGGTCAGTGTCCTGCTCTAAGCCATAAGCTTTCAGCCACATTTCCATTTCAATGTGGTTTTTGATTGTTATTATGTGTGTACAAGGGCATAGCCTGGCAGCATTGACCTACAGATGGTACAAACTATTTATTTCTTAGAAAACCTACAACTAGCCTTGAGTTTTTTGTAACCAATCCACTCTATTGTAAAGATATCATCTTTCAGCTGTACTACTTTGGGCCTTTTTGAGCTGTGGAAGAAAACAAATTTAACTTTTTAAATTGTCTGCTAAGGATAGCACAATGTGAGAGGACGGCGCTTTAACATGACAGTCCTATGGGCTGTGTTTACATGGGCAGTCAAAGGGATACTTTGCACCTGCAGGTTCCTTTGGGTGAGTCTATGCTTATTATATTGGCATCTGGGTAATCTGCTTACATCACAATTTAATGAAGGTTCTTGTAAGTGGTGATTATAAAAATTTTCATCAGTGTTTGCATTGCAGATATGTCCATACAATGCTATCAAATTCTTACCAAGGGAAAACCCCATTACAGCGGGCAAAAGTCATCAGTTGAAACAAGTTGTGGGTAAGAAACTCATAAAATCAAAGAGTGATCACCAGCATATTTAAAATATCTTAAAAAATATTTAGTCAGCCGTTAAACACTCAATTTCACAGTTTATTTTCTTGAAGCCTCTCCTCATCCTTATGTTACTACTTCACATCCCCTTTTGCTTATGTGCAGATTTAGACGATTACCTTATTTGATGTTATTTGTCAGGTGCCGAAAATAACAGGATTGCCGCCATACCAGGCAGCCCTGACCGTACATTTGCCCTCCAGAAAAGACTGACCAAAACTGAAAAAGAGGTGCTATCACTGAAGACCAGGATTGCTTGTGAGAGAGCATCATGGGAAAGAAGGTTTACAGAGCTGAAGAGAAAACAGGAAGAGCTGCATAATCAGGTGTGTTTGTGTGTGAAGCTGTGTGTGGGTGGCTGAGGTTCTGTAATTATACCTTGCCTCCTTTCCCTCAGCTGGAGTCTGGAGTGTTGGTGACAGTGGGCAGTTACAGTGACCAGGGAGAGTCAGGAGTGGACAATGGAGCAGCATTTGAAGAGTGTTCAGGTAAATGACAGTAACACAATTATAGCAATGACAGAACAAATTTTCATATGTATTTAGCCATGATATCAGCTGCTAATGTCTCACGAGCAGGCGGCCTCCATCAGCACAGAAGGTTTGACATGTCATCAAGAAGTGATAGTTATGAATGCAGCTTGTCAGGCAGCCAGTTATCTTCATCCTCAGCACAGAGTTCAAGACCTTCCTCCTCCTCAGCTTCAGCCTCCAGGTATTGCTTTCAAAGAAACGTTTTAGCAGAGAGTTGGATAAAAAACAGCTGGGACCATTTCAGAGTCATATGAGGTCCTGTGTCCTATTGAAAATGTATTATGTAAAAAATCATTCTGCACAAAAATATGAACATAGCACTTCACTTAGGTAACAGTTATAATCCTCCCTCTTAAGAAATGCACAGGGTGTATATTCAAAATATATTTCAAAAAGCAAATGCAGTCATTACGTGGAATGACTTAAGAATCATACACATGATATTACTGGATCATAATTCCTGATTTATTGATGTGTGTGAGGTTCTTTCTATTTACTAAGAGAGGTTTTCTTTCTGCAGTGTGAGATCATGGAGGAAATCTCAAGGGCCACATCGAGTTTTTGTTCCTCACTCCCCGATGGACTTACAGCTAGGCCATCAGGTCAGGATCATGCTGCCATCTGGGAGGATCAGCACAGGAATAGTTCGTTTCCTCGGCCACCTGCAGGGGGAGGTAGATCTCCACCTTGGAGTTGAGCTGCAAACTCCTGATTCAGGTCTATGTGATGGGAGCCACCTGGGACACAGCTACTTTGAATGGTAACCGATGTCATTTTCCTACCTGCCGTACTAAAGCAACAAGTACATTTTTTTTTGGCTTTAAGGCTGTGCACCTTGACATTTAGTAATGTACTGTGATTTGGATGTGTGCACTAAGTAATGCTTTTCACAATAATTTCACTACTTATTTAAATTCAAATGCTTCTAAAACCTTTACATTTGTTTCGAAGCTTATTTACCTTAAGCACCATTCTTTCACACAATTACACAACATATTAATACATTCACTTTGATGGATTTGATATTCCATAATTCAATATTCCACAATTTTTATGCACATGAATTCAATTTTTTGTGTCATATTCACCCACCTGCCAGTTTATTAGGTACACCCATTCAACTGTCAATAACACATATATCTAATCAGCAGTCATATGCCACCATCCAAATGGACTGAGGTATGTTGACTTGGTCAAGATGATCTGCTGAAGTTCAAACTGAACATCAGAATGGGGAGGGGGGTAATTTCCAGGGGGGTTAGGGGGGTTATGACCCCCCCAATAATCAGACCCAACCAATATAACCCCCCCAATAAAATTATGAATTATCTTGCATAAATAGGCTGTTGATTTTCTTTACTCATTTCAGTTATTACCAGCAAAATAGTTGCATGTTTAATCATCTGGGAATTTACCCAGATTTATTTATTTAGACAGAGATCTTGACCCCCCCAATGTTCAGCACAAAGTTACGCCGATGAAATGTGGCATGGTCGCTTCCAGCTCAGATCATCTCAAACTGGTTTACTGAACCTGATAATGAGTTCACTATAGTCACATGTTCTCCACAGTCACCAGATTTCTATCCAATAGACCATGTTTTGGATGTGGTGGAATAGGAAATTTGCATCATGGATGTGCAGCTGACAAATATGCAGCAACAGTCTATGAATATGGACCATAATCTCAGAAGAATATTTCTTACAGCTTATTAAATCCATGTCATGAAGAACTAAAGCAATCCTCAAGGCAAAAGAAGGTCCAACATAATACTACAAGGTGTACCTAATGAAGTGGCTGTTGGGCACTTCTTAGGTCTTACTTCAGTAGTCATCTCCAGTCCTCTGGATGCCATATCTGTGCTGCACATGCAGCTCTAAGGTCAACTTAGCTGGCTTAAATTACAGCATTAAAGAAGTGAGGTGCGACCCTGAAATGTGAACTCACTTTCCTACAATGACAAACTTGACCAACTGCGATTGAAAATGTGTCTTAAATGTAGTATATTCTTACAAGACTGTAAAAAACAAAAAACAAACACACGACCTGCCTGAAATCTAAAATATTAAAATTATAAATATAAGTGTGTTATTTTCTAATGTCTAGTATGTTTGAATATTAACTTAATTTCCATTTTTTTGCAGCAAACCTGGATACGGGGCTTTTGTACCTTTCCACAAACTACTAATGGCATGGGAATAACACAAATACATACATCTTACCAAGCTGGCCATCGACTAGAGGACCCGCTGAATACAGAACAGTAGTTCGTATCATCAATCTGACACCGCAGCATAATGGTACATTTACACATGCATCTCGCCTGTGAATCGATATCAATTTCCTATTCACAATAAAAACATCAGTTCAACAAACAGTGCCGTGTGAAGGTTAATGTGTTAAAAAGTAACTGATGATTGTTTGACGAACTAGTTTCAGTCTGCTCAAAAAAAAAATAAAAAAAATGCTGAATATCAAGTGCACAGTCAAGTTTGGCTAAACGCCTTCAGGTATGATAACTGGTGATACTGAAAATCAGTTAAACGCTGTGAACAAAGCACATCAGACACATGTGTGCGAACATTGCACAACTTATGGTAAATATTTAGAATCATTCAACTGTAACACTGCACTCTAGCTGGTAATGGTAACTGTGTTCCTTGATTAAACAAATATTATTGTTGCATCTCCTGGATAGTTGGCATAGTTTAGATTTTTGAATATTAAAAAAAAGAAAGAATCAAAAGCCAAGAAACAAAAGTGGTCCATCGACTCGCAAAACAACATTAGATAACAAAGAATTGACATGTTGTGTAATATCTGCAACTCTGTGAACTTTAAAAGTAACGAGGACATGTCTCAGGCTATAGTCATAGAGTTAGGGTGTCAGAAAGGTTGGTGTATTTCCACAAAATGGGTTACATATGGAGGTTTTGGAAGGCTAGCAGCTCTGTGAGGCTAAATGTGAGCTACTGACCTTGCACACAATGATAATAATACCAATAACCGTAGCGATTAACATGTTAACAGTTATAGTTTTTCATTGTGTATTAGCATAACGATGGTTCCCTTTATTTTAACATAATAAATCTAGTGTCCATGCTGCCTTAAAATAGCAGCATTGTGTTTAATTAATTAGTTAATAGAGACAAATGAAAGGGTTGGTTCTTAATATACAAAACAACTCTCACTTTGTACCAGCATCGGTATGAATATGAGGCCTTTTCCCAGTGACACAGATGACATCTGCAGGGACTGGTGATGAATGAAGTGCAAGATCTTAGTTATCTACTTTCTTTCCTATTATTATACACAACTGTGATTTAATTTAACATTTGTTTTTAAATATAAGTTAGTTTTCATCATGTCTGGCTTCTTCAAGTGACAAAAAAGGTACTTAGCTGTAACATAACAGGCTGTCACTTGATCATGCTCTCTCTCTCGAACACACACACACACACACCGACCTTTCCCTCAGTCACTGGGAAAAAAAAAATCCGTTTCTGGTTCAGGCTTGCGACATGAGCTGTGATGTTTCTTGTGAAACTGAGTAGGAGAGTTTAGCAGCAATTCTATGTGTGAGGCAATCAGGATCACTTTTAGCTTGTTTGGTCTCTGATGAACGTCAGAGGGATATTTACAAGTGAATTAAATAAACCTGAAGAACCAGTTTGGGATTAATCAATTAACCCCATACCAGCTGTTTATTTTCTTTTGCAAATCCATTTCATGAACGCTGTTGAGCTGTAGCTTATCCTGTCTTTCACTGGGTAAAAAGTGGTATACACTGTGGACAGTTCTATTGCAGGGCCAACAAAGACAGCCATTCACACTTACACTCACATCAATAGCCAATTTAGAATCACCAATTAAACCAGCATGCATGTCTTTGGACTGTGGGAGTAAGCCAGAGAGAACCCACGCAGGTGTGGGGAAACATAAAAACTCCACACAGAAAACTGGATTTAAACAACTGGCCGGCTCTCCAAGCAACAGTGCTAATCACCGTCCCTCTGTGTTGTAATAGACAGCACACATATTATTATTACAATAGTCTTTAATAGCTAGTGACAATGCATTTCCTAAATATTCTTACAATGAATTCTAACAGTAAACATTTGCAGTTAATGATACAATATAAGAATAGAGAATACAAATCATTTATGAGAACTAAATTCCATAACTGTCATTTTCATTTTCATGCATTATACTGTAGTCTCTCCTGCACACACTAATAGTCACAGGGACAGTTTTTCAAAGAACGATTCATGATTCAGGTTTACAGAACAAATGATGATGACACATCAGCAAGTTCCTTTTGCTAGGGTCAAAGCTATTTTTTAAATTCGGTTTCAATTTCCTAGCAAGATCAGCATTTACATTGTATGGCAAAAACATGCAATGTTAGCTTATCTTTGTGGACTACATGACTTTTATATTTACTTATGAAACTCACAGAGCAAGGACACCAAGGGTATTTCAGAAGTGGGGAGCTAAAAGCAACAGAGTCGCTCTTTGGAGAGGCGTGTGCCATAAATCAAACTACTGACTTTATACTACAGAGAAACATGCCCTCTGTAACGTAACCTACTACAGGTTCTCTCATGCCAGATCTCATCAGGACAGACAGGAACACTTCAAAATTATTGATATATCACATGAAATACTCTTAAAAGTTTAAAGTTTGAGCTGGTTAATAAAGGAGAAAAAAAAAAAACTACTGGCCAATAAAAACAATGTAAAAATGCAGTAGGACATCATCAGTTGCCTTTTCTAATGCAAAAACTCAAAAGTCAAGATAGAAAAAAATTCAGATAACAAATTCAACAATTAACTTTATTTTGGAAACCTCAGACAGAGGTGTAAGTGGATGACTCAATGCCTCTTTAGCTCCCAGTTTATGATTAAAGACTACCTAAGCCCACACATTTAAGATGTAATTTCCTAAATGTTGTTCCTAGTTCGATTATTTGGATGTTGTATTTTGATATATCCGAGCAGTGAAGGTTGGATAGACGCAAACATGTATTAAATATATGAGCAATGACAGAGACGGCATGCAGGAGTTCTATCTAACTTTGTGTGGTGTTGTCTTTACAGTAAAGTAGATGAGCAGGATGTAGCTCTGTGGTTAACATGTTACCCTTACATGTAAAAGCTCTCTGGCCTGGAGAGGGGACACAAAGCCAACATCAGGGGGGGTCAGAAGCTAATGCACTCCTAGTACTGTTTACATCAGGAAGGGCAAACATGCAGATCTATCTACTGTGGTGATTAAAAAAGCAGCTGAAAATACCTTCTGTGTAACTCGTGTGACAAGTTACTACTGCATGAGCGTGTGGTGTCCTCATTTTCTGTCACATCCACCCTTCACTTCTCATGTTTGTTTAAAAAAACCAAAACCCCAAAAATCAAGATAGCAACAGCAAAAATGCTCTCAAAATGGGACTTCCCAAACCAGTGGGTTATGTCATGGTGGCTGTATCCATAGTTGATAAAGGTTTTTATAGCTCACCTACATAATTAGCTTTTCATTTTTCTTTTGTTGTGGTATTTCAGCTACTTTACTTTCAATAATATTTGGAAGCCTGGATACTTTTCTGGACTGACTGCAAGTAAAGACAGTGGTCGGCCAGTGTTTTTTAGTATACTGCAACTGTCCCTTAAAAGGATAATACTTGACTGCAGGCTGTCTTGGAGAACTAAGATTAAAAGTAGCACATAGTACAGCAACATGTTATTTCATGAGAACTTAAAAATAATTAAATTTGATGCAATATGCATAAACAAAATATGCATAAATGTAACCGTTTTCCATCTAGAGGCACTTTTTATCCAAAACATGGATGACAAAGACATATGACTCGAGTGTCATAAAAAAAAAAAATATAACCTATAACAGATTAACTAAATCATTCATAAATAAAATAAAAGTTTTCATTTTTACAGTATAATGGCACATTGCACATAATTAGTTTTTAAATGACTCTTAAATGACGATAGGCACTATGCGACCTTCTGAAGAGGTCCTCACTTGTGATAAGGATGCTATTGAGGTCAACACAAGTAGTAATGACAGGTCTGAAAGAAAATAATCAGAAAAGATCTCTTTGGGCCTTTAGTTTCAGTATCTCTGCAGCTAGTTTCTCAGCATTCGTCAGATTTGGAAACATTTCCATGACAGTATCCACCAGATGTGGGTTGAAGATGGCTTTCAGCTTGTTGCGGAGTTCTAACCTTTGTGAGTCAAATGCAGCAGAAGATGGTTGTTGTCCCCTTGAATAGTACTGATGACTGCTGCTAGAGCAGCAAGAATTGTAGTAGTGTGAAGAACGAATTGAAGAAGGGAGCCTATTCGGTCCGCTGGCTTGTGGTAACCCCTGAAAGGGATCTGACCAGTAATGTTGCTGAACATGGGTGCCTCCACTGTACGGGAAATGGCTGGGGAGGCTGCGCTGGTGGGATCCAGTGGGTGTGAGGACATTTGGGTGATAGGCACTGTAGTGGGGTTGTGCCTGAGAGTCCATGTTTCCATGAAGTTGCTGGTGAACCGTCGAGGGCACTGCATGAGAACAGCGATTGTGAGGCTGGTTGATGCTATTTTTCTCTAAATGTACTGGAGAATTTGTGGGTCCAGGAGGAGCACTCTGATACTGCGGCCTGAGCTTGTTTGAGTTGCTGAGGGAATTTGAAATATCAGAGTACTGACTCTCAAAAGAGCCAAGACCTGAATCCAGGTACTCTTGAGACATGTTGGCATAGTAATGATTTGGCATCAAGTGCAACCCAGGCCACTCTTTCTGACACTGGGTTCCTGTTACAGAACACGGCATGTGATTTGGACTGTTTCTAGGATCCTCCCAGTACAGCAGCTTATTTTCACTAACCTGAGAAGGGGGTGAGGAACTCTGCTGGTCTCTTTTGAGCTCTGTGTTGGAGTCTCGAGGATGAAAATAGGCATTTTGAGCAAGTGCGGGATCAGACTGAAGCTGTCTGGGTGGCAATCTGGCATTTCTCTCTTCTTTTACAGTAGAAATCTGGGCTTTCTCTCTCAATTCATCAGCCAAAGACAGATAGGGCTGGTTTACCCGCTCAGGATGGTAGAACTTACACTTTATGCCATACGTGCACTTTTTTTCTGTGATGGAGAAAAATAAGACACACAAGCAAAAACATTTTTTGTTGATGTAATCTAATCTGGACAGCACAGCAATCTGGGTAACACTTCCTGATCGCTAAGCTAATCATACCTACCATATGGACAGAGTTGTTTCTTTTGCTCCGTAGGACGAGGCTTTTTCCGAAGGAAATTGTCAAGGCTGGGGCCGTGGCGACCCAAAGGGTCATCTGGGGGCATGAACCTGTAGAAAAACAGAAAAATTGTAGCATTCTTCATCCACTTGTACAACTGTGCTGTAAGCTGTAAATTGTTTTTCTGGAATATTCACCCCGGAAGGAAAATGTGGTATCTCACAGGCTCATACAGAAGAACAGGCTTACTTGTCATTCACAAAGGAGTACATGAGCAGCCTCTCTTCAATGCATTTCTTCCACTCAGGTCTTTCTGCTTGGAGGTCTCGGTAGGTGTCATTGGATACGATTATTCCATCGGACTCATATGCCAATTTGATAATAAAGCGGTCATCATAGCAAACCACTCGCTTGCCCCCAACGCGGCGTGATGGAGTAAAGACAACGATCTTCCTTTTCTCAAGCTCCAGCAGAATGTGTTGATCTGAAAGTGATCAGTTACAGATACAGAGTTGACATTTTACGCTGTATTAAATGCTTTCATGTATTCAACTGTACTTTGACACATTAAAAAGATGTGCAAAAGTTTTCAGTCACCCTTCATACTTTGCTAAGAAAAGGGGAAATAGGTGCTGCGATTTATTGAAACATGCAAACATACATGGCAAACCATAAGGTGAAAACAACGTTTGTACAATTTTAACAAGGCTGAAAGTTAATATTTGGCTTTATTCTTTGAAAGAGCTCCAACTTTCTCAGGCAAGTTTTCTTGTCATTTCTTTATATAGTCTTCAGGAATAGTTCTCCAGGCTTTTTAAAAGCTGCCAACATCCAATAAGCTCTTTATTGGATGTTGGCAGCCTTTTGTTCCCTTCTCTGTCAAGATCATCCCACACTGCTTCCATAATGTTGATTTCAGTGCCTTGAGGCAATTGTTGTTGTAATTTGGCACTATATAAATAAAACTAAAATTGAATTGAATTTCTAGGCTTGGGGAGGTCATTGTATTTTTTTCTTTCCTATCCAGGTATTCCTTTACAAACTTGGTAGTGTGTTATGGATCACTGTCATGCTGAAAAATAAAGCTGTTGCCATTCAGACACCTCCGGGATGGTATTGCATGGTGGATCAAAATCTGATAGCACTTTTCTATGTTCATATTTCCACCACTAGGTGGAATGCAGGCCAAAGCTGTGACAGAGCCTGCACCATGTTTTACAGATGGCTGCAGACATGTGCTGTTGTACCTTTCTCCTGATCTCTTCTGTACAGAACCAAAAATTCTAACAGGATTCATCACTCCATAAGACCTGTTGCCACTGATTTTCAGTCCAGGTCTTGTGTAATTTGGCATACCTCAGCTTTTTCTCACTGTTTCATTTCCTTAAGAATGGTTTTTGACAGCCACCGTTTCACTAAGACCATTTCTGATGAGGCTTCAGTGAACAGTAGATGCATCTCTCTGGGCCTGTGTCAGATCTGGATATTTTCTATTTCTTAAGGACATGACTTTCAGATACGCTTTGTGTGCTTTAGATTTTTTTTAGGCCTGACACTTCTCCTTTTGTCCTCTGTTGTCCAGGTTCTTCAAATTTAAAGACATGCTGCACACAATGCAAAAGATATGCCACATTTTCTGCTAATATCTCTTGGGAATCTACTTGTTAGTGCAAAAATACTGGACTGAAAATGAGCAAAAAAGCAGCCAATTTCTAGAGAAAAGCTTTGAAAAACCTTCATAAACCTTGGAGAATGATTGCTCAAGACCACTGATTTCTTGGAACGAGAACATAAGGAAATGAGGGGTAGCTTAGTAGCTTAAGATTACTCTATATCATGCTACGTGCAAGCTGAGTGAATAAATGCATGACACGCACGCACGCACGCACGCACCCACAGATAGTGCTTCCAAAACAAGTTAAGGGAAACCTCGAACTCTGTGTGATGAACAAAAGATAGAAAAGCTTATGTCATAGAAAAGCACTTTTCTAACTACATGCTTCTGTCGAAACTTAACAGCTTACTGTAAATAGATACCAGCAGTTAACTATAACATCAAGTACAGTAGGTGTGGAAAAAAACAACACAAAAAAACAAACAAAAAAAATCCCCATCTGTACTTCCCGATGGGACTTTCCCACGAGTAACTATATAGTGATTTTTACTTCCTTGTTCAAAGATTGAAAAAAGAACCTTTGGATTGCTCCACCCAGGCTGCACAGTTATGAATTCATGAGAGCAACAAGGAGCTTATGCTCCAGGATGTACCATCCTTTTTATTTAGTTGTTGTGTTGCAAGTGGTATCTTTACACAAAGATACACTGACATTATATTAATCTGGGCTTTATAAATACACGGACGTAAGTGACTCAGATAAATTTAGAGCTCTATTATACACGACGGTCTGTGATTACAATATTGTAACCACCCAAAAACAGTCAGAGCAACTCATTTCAGTGTACTCCCACTTTCTCTTGCCATGGCCTAGTGTGGAAATATTGTATACTGGCCAACTAAATAATCCCCTGTCTTTTTTTGCATAGATGACATAGTACAGTGGCAAAACTACTACATCTATCTCATGGCTCCTGTGGGAATTATTCATGAATGCAGAATTATGTGATAGAATGTCTAAGTTTTCATTTCTTGGTTAAAAGAAATCACCTCTAAAACTCACTGTATAACACGGTATCTGTTTCTGTACTAACAAAGAAAAAAAGGGTGAGTGGAGGAAGAAAAAAAATATCATCTTGTATGCAAAAACTAGAATAAATGGCAACCTCTCTGTTACAATAGTTGTGTGGGCTTATTTCATTTGTTTCAGTTCCTTATCAGTAAGAATTTGTTACCTTCTTGAGTAAAATAATCAGGCTACCATTTAAGAACATCTTTAGTGATTTATGTCCATTTTAGCTACTTTTTCGTACCAAATCTATGGGTAAATGTTCTGATTACAGTGTGGTTATGGCAGGATTAGCTCTGCAGATATTATGTCATCGTAAAGAAACTGAAACTTTAAGAGGCTAACAGAGTTGTCACTTTAACAGAAGTGATCAACTTATGTTGTAACCATTGCATGTGCCACACACTGAGTCTGGAGGGGAATTTTTGTATCTTTTGTCTTATCTGACAGCTCAGAAGGTGTGGTTTCACTGGTCTTGCCTGCCGCCGGAAGACTAAAATGTGAACTTTTAGTCTTCTCTAACATTAAACTAACCAATAATGAGAAAAATTAGCAGATGGTAGAACCAGACTGACCACTAAAAGCAGTGGCAAGAACAGTCAACGAATTTTCAATTCTAAGAATTTCGTCCATTGATAGCTTACAATGGACTCCCTATCACACATGCAAAACCTGTTTTTATTGGCTGGGATTCAATGAGAACACAAGCACATCAAAATATTTGTCAGCGATGCACACATATGATATAGACAGAAACTCAGCTATAATATCAGTGTCATTTCTGTTTGAATCAGACCTTATTTGTCATTCACACCCCGTGTGAAAATTGCTTTTTGTGTCACCAGTATTAACCTCATTTAACCTCGCCTCCAAGAGATGTTAGGCTGAAATTTGTCCTGTCTACTTGATGGGAAACATCTGTCTGCTTTGCTTTATTTCTGCCATCCTCACCTGTCAGGGGAGCATCAGCTCTGGGCTGCTCTTTGCGCCAGCTGGGAACAAACACAGTAATGCTAGTATGACCTCTGTCTAGGAAGAAGTTCACCGCCAGCTGAATCCCTCGGCATGAGAATACCTCCTTGTTGCCATGACTGTAAAAAAAAAGAAGAAGAAAAAAAAAGAAGGATAAGAGAGAATATGGGTTCAATTAATCTGACTAAAAATAATCTTAAAGGAGATGATTCATAGTCAAAAAGAGGCTTAACAAATTACACTGATCCGAGTAAACACCACATGTCTTTAAAATGCTGCTCTGAAGGAATCTTCCCTCTGGCTATTACCCAGTCTGATAATCACATATTGCACATAATTTCTGGTAAAAGGTGGGGATTCTGAGTAGAGAATCTAGAATTTGCATAATGTCTCAGCGGTCCATGCTAAAACATGCACAGGCAGTGCGGTGAACACCCCCTTTAAAAAGTCAAGTCACACGACATTGGAGGAAAAATACACGTTTCAGAGCCAGAGCTAAATAAGACTTTGAAAAATAGCTGTCCTTATACAGAAAGTGTCCATAGCAGCTGTGGCATTCATGAATTATGATTTAATCTGATGATCTACAGAGCAGGAAGTATCAATACCTAATGGCAACATTGCTGCCGTCAATAACAACAGGCCTCAATTCTTCGTCGGGTTTGTTTTGGTCCCACAGCTGTGTTGTGTTTTTGCAGGACCCAAGAGCCCAACTGGGAGGCTGCAGGGAGTCGTTTTGGCTTGTGCTCCTCTCGTCACTGTCAGAGCTGGAAATGCAAGGTACATTGCTGGTTCTGTTCCTAACGAGCTCTCCTAGCACCGCATTAGTGTCTGTGCTTAAGCCCAGCTTCCTCAAAGCAGCCATCACCTCTGGTGGGGTGTAACCCAACTTCCTGAAGAAGTCCACTCTGAGCTGGAACTCCTCACTGTCTGCTTCCAGAGAGTCTGAAACCGAGCTCAGGCTGGGAAGAGCCTCGTCCATCCTGAAGCATCTGAGCCTCTTTTTTTCAGGAGCATAGAAGGTGAATTACATCAACGTCAGGGTGATTTTCATGGACTGGGTGAAAAAAAAAATGATATTCCATTAGTTACTAAAGGAGTTGTAGCTCATATAGTCTTACATTTAACAAAGAGTAAAATAAAGCATGATAATACACACTTCAGTGGCTGCACTAACCCATTAGATACATATCTCAATATTCTGTAATTTGTTTTATGCATGCTTCAACAAAATTCAGCCTCACATATCGGAATTTTATGAAAACTCTGGTGTCCCAACAAGATTTTTAGCCTTGAACTGAGAACATTGACACTGTAAAACCAATTCCACCAACTTCGTGTTCTGAGATTAAGTAATCTTTAAAGACTTATACAGCCTACTAAAGAAGTGGACTGACTTCAGAGCTATGGTGATTAATGGATTAAACATTTAAACAAGTTAAACTAAATTAATCTTCTTCAAACTGTCATTTCTTAAGGCTAACGCCAATATTTTGGCACTTCCTGGTGCTTTAATTGAAAATGTGATTCCTTCCTCCATTCTCCTAGTCTTTTGAAGTATAGTGTGAAAAAAGAAACAAAGAAACAAGACATGTCTGACGCCTAATGGACACCTTCTAGCTGTATATAGCAAATTACAGTGACAGC
Source organism: Etia nguti (assembly GCA_015106755.1). NCBI lineage: Eukaryota > Metazoa > Chordata > Actinopteri > Cichliformes > Cichlidae > Etia > Etia nguti. The sequence continues at coordinate 3,434 of VUQG01028276.1, read as the reverse complement.
CTCCAGATTAAGCACTGTGAGTAAGTAATATTACTCATTTTTAATATCGTCTTAATAGAGGTGTCAAGTTAGTGTAGTTCTTACAAGTTGTAAGAGGCCTGTTGTAACATATCCTACTGTAAGGTTAGATCGCTTACTCATTGTCTTTTTACGCAAGTCAGCAGATCAGAAAGTAGTCCTGCCCTGCTCTGTGTAACATAGGCTACTCTTCGATAGCCCATGTTACACACAAATAAACAAACAAGGCAGAAAAGTGTACCTCTACCTGTACTGTACACGCAAACTCTACCTGGCACAGGTAAGAGCTCAGTTAGCCGTGCTACTAACGGGACATTTTCCTCTGCTAAGCCCGATCGACAGATCACATTACAGTCAACAAATCTCACCGCAGAGGCGAGCTGTCATCTTACCTGCTCGGTTTCCTTCTGTTCTATTTAACAGCAGAGGCCACTTAAAGTTCGAGTTAATGTTTGGAAGCACTCTTAACTTTGACGCTGTTCCTACTTCATACAGTAGCACCGCCCTCTTGGAAATGATTTCTTCTCCTCTTCCTCCAGGCTCAGGCATGCACAGCCATGAAAAAATGTGCATATAAGAGAGATACGATAAGGTGTGCCTGTTTCCGCTGGCTGTCACTCACTCACTCACTGTAGCATTCTAGTTTGTTTTTTTGTTTTTTTTCATTTTTCAGCAGTAAGAAGGAAAAAAAAGTCTGAAATATCATAAAGAGTATCAAATAGCTCCCCTTTATTCTTGTTGCGTTCCCTTTAGGCAATGCGCAATAAGCCCGACCTCACAGCACTCGTACTGTATGCCGTCTAAAAATAGAGCTATTTGTTTTTCCAGTCAGTCTTGAGCTAAAATCGTAAAAGGACACCAAACCAAAGTCTGTATGATTATATGTTCTGAAACTGAGGATTACAGGTAAAGCTGATCTGTGAATTATTTTGTCTCTTCATTTCAGTTCATTTCCTTTTTTTCTGAGTATTTGCATTTTTATTCCCTTAATTCAATATGCGCGTGTGTATTTTTAATAGTTTAATATTGTACAGAAACCATGTCTCTCCACAGTTTTATTTTTTTAAAAACAATAATATATTGTCATGATACAAATATTATTGTTTTTTAATGGTTGTAGGCAGTTTGAGAATTGTTGATAGGACAAATTAAATAAATAGGACACGGCGCCCCCTAGTGGTCCCGGAGTAGTATTGTGAGTCAAGATTCAATACTCTTGTCATTATGCAAGCATGACGAAATTACAGTTAAAAAGGAAAAAAGCTATCCAAACCCACCTTACTCTATGTGAAAAAAAGCAATCGACCCTAAACGTAATGTGCTCAAACATTTGCAATAACTGGCAATGAGGGTTTTTTT
>VUQG01028274.1:0-14717 GCA_015106755.1 Etia nguti | reverse complement strand
ACACGCGCACACACGCACACACACGCACACACACACACACACACACACACACACACACACACACACGCACACACACACACACACACCCACACACACACACACACACACACACACACACACACACACACACACACTTGCTTCCTTGAATAGGACCCACTAATCAAATAATGTTACCCAGATCTGCATTAATAATAATACTCACCTCTCTGGAGACTTGGAATGGCTGCGATGTCTGTGGCTTCTGTGGTGACCTGGATCACAACAATGAAACCAAGTCATTTCTAGTTATAGACAAAAGTTTTCCAAACCTATGTAACTATGGAAAGAACTTGAACGTTTCCAGTGTTAAAAACTTAAAACACAGTTGCAAAAAAAGACAGATGGCAGAAGAAAAACATGAATCTTTATGATTGCTGGCTTCATCTCAATGGTTTAAAACCCACTGATATATATTATTATTGTGGTTAAACTATACAGCCACTGAACACTGATCTCCCCTTTACTTACCTGGGGATTTGGAGCGGTGGCGTCTCTCTCTGGACCTGCTGCGGTGGCGCCGGGGGCTCTTGCTGCGATGGCGATCTCTCCGTGGTGAGGGGCTGTTTATGTACAATAAAAAACACAGACATTGCTGTAAGACACACATACGAGCAGTGAAGTATTAACAAGATTAAAGTGAATGCAAAAAGCAGTCATACCTTCTCCTCTTTGGAGACCTGCTCCTCCTGAAGAAGAAATAATGGAGTTTACCATAATGAAAGCAACTGTATACACTCAGTGTGGGAAAAGGTTGCTCTGCAAGTCCACTTGTCTTATTCACATACATATGAAGATCAAGAAAATGTAAGGATGAGCACAATGATTACCGTCTGGGAGAACGGCTGCGTCTGTAACGTGGTGATGGGGAGCGGCGAGGTCTGTCATTGTCACGGTAACCACGTCTATGAGGCTCAGGAGTCTGAATTCTCTCCATCTACAACCAAATTCATTCATGTTTTTATTTTTCAGTTTTATTATTAATAACAGAAAACATTTTCAATGCACATAGAAGCTATTTTATGCAGATGTCTCTATATAACTGATTCCCATGAGCTGAGCAACCTAAACCAGTCATTTTATTGCAAGTTTTTACATGTTCGGCGCCATCTTGTGCCAGTACAGAACATGATGTCACCAGGTTGGTTGCAGATAATAGACTTACATTGGTTTATGTCGGCTAAGTAGTAACAGAACTGATAAATCACTTGAAAACAGGGGGACTAAAACTAAATAGCAGTCCAAGGGGGCCACTTTTGTGCTGCTCCTGGCTGCAACAATGAGTTTTATCTGTCTCTTAAACAGTAAGTGGTTACTTGTTGTTTGGTAAATGCACTGACACAGAAAATCCACTTGATAGCTTTAATGTTAGGTTTTGTAGAACACTATACAAATGAGCCTGTTTGAGTCACCAGATCAAAGGCCAGCACTCCAGTTTTCCTAGCCAGGCCGGAAGTACCAAGTCTTTTATAAAACACTTTACAAACTTGAACAATACAGATAACAAGTGGTTATCTTGTTTCAGTGAAGCTGAACTTATGCCAACTGTGCAGTTAAACAAAAGCTGATAGTTGAACATATTTTGTTTTGTTATAGGGAGGGCTCTTTGAACATTAGAATTATATCTGGAAAATGAACGCGTCAATCAGAAACCACAAATTTATTGCATCAGTTTTATATGGTAGATTTCTTATGATAATTTTCTTTTTAACCTTATCTTCTTCCTCATCTTCTTCTTCACTGCTTTCTACTTCATCCAAGTCCTCCTCCAAAGCGCTAATCCTTGGGTCCAGCATCTCAGCCTCCTCCAAAACTTGCCTCTTCTGTAACACACGCATAGAAAAAATGACATTGGCAGACATTGGCACGTCAAGCAGGTCAGATATAAAAAATGACATTAACACACCTGAAGCCGAGGAAGGATGACGTCACACATTCTCTCTGAGTGAAGAAGCCCATCGATGAACTCGTCCACATGCATCACCTCAAACTCTGTAATAATTTTTTTTTTTAAGTATTTTTGTGCATTTTTCCTGGTTCAAACACATCAACTTTGAGGACAAAATGTTTACTTGCTACCTCACATATCCCACCCACTAACACGTGTCACAATGACGAGAAAAATCAGTGTTTTTACACTTGCCAGTGTATGATCGGTGTACATATACATGCACAGTGCTTTCAAATTTAGACCACCACCCAATGTAAGGTTTTTGCCACAGCTGTCCTAAACTGCAGTGGTTAATCCACCAGTATGTGCAAGTGCTTTGACATATTTGCAATGGCAAAATAGAATTAATACTTTCAAAGAATTATAAAATTTACTGTTTTAACAAAAAGAAGAGAAAAAAATAGTCAAGTAAAACAGACAATTTTTTTATTAAGATGTCAAATTACATTTTACTTTAATTTATGTACTTGTATTGTTTAGTGGTTGAAAGTTATGCTTGATGAATTCCTCACTTCTCTGGAGCGTGCCGTCTCAACTTTTGGTATAAAATAACATAAACTGAATAAATGTATGAAGTAAAACATATAAAAATTGAGTTATAAAAAAACCTGCATTGTGTTTTTCTATCACAATACTGTACAAGCTCATGACAGGTTACAAAGTTAAGTTACTTTAATTATCGCTAAACTAAAATGTTAAGCAGTTGTTTCATACTTAAACTTTCCAGAGAGAACACTTAGCCTATGCCACTTTTGTGCTCACCTTTGACTTATGCTGTCAATACTGCTACACTATAATGCTCCTAGTGCTGGGACCTTGTTTCAATGAGTCACACTTCAAATTAGCTCATGTGAAAAGATGGTTGGAGAATGCCTTTCATGCACTTACACTGATAAGTACTGCATCAATCAAATGCTTAGTATTTGTCTTTTGCATGTCAGAAATATCATTATTGCAACATTTCTTGAAATATTGCGATATCATTCACCTCCCTCCAACACCAGTCCACTCATTCATAGAGCAACTTGTCAAACTCACCTCCATTTCTGTTCTGGCTCTTAATCTTTCTGTAGTCATTGTACAAAGGCTCCAAGTATTTGTAGCAATCCACTGCAGTTCCAGTTAACCTCATGTACATCGCTCCAAGTAAACGCACATATCTAAAAAAATGAGGGGAAAAAATGAGCACGAACATTTCCTCTTCTATGTATTACATACATAAAAACATACTCTTAACTAATCCAGCACGGAATGTGCTACATGTGCTGCTGAGTGCCGACAACAGTTTACAAAATGGCAAATAAAATGATAAAACATAGTACTTCAATAATTTACAGAGCTTTTTATTAATAACAATTTGACAAAATAGCAGAAACATATTTTCCTAACCCAATCATTATCAATAAAGTATTCAACAAATACACTGCCATGTGACAGCAGCAAAGTAAAGTAAACCAATCTGTGGGTTAACTGAATAAATGTACAAATATGTGATTTGTCACATTTGTGTTTGGGTGCATGTCATCATTCTGTTTGTAAACACGATGGCTTAAAAAGTTTTGAATGGATTCAGATAAAACTCAAGGGTCATGATAATCTATTAAAATTTGGCTTACATCCACCAAGGTCTTCAATGTCAACTGAATGACTTGTTAGTCGTTAAGTTATGATTCTTACAACTGTGTATTGTGAACATTGAAAAAGGTGCCATATAAAGGTTTAAAATCTTGCCACCTCTGACATCTCCTTCAAGGTCAATAGACTGATCTGAAGTTCCAAGTGATAATGCTGCTATAAAGAGCTATTTAAATTGCCATTCTTAGGAATGATAAGATACAGGCATATAAGGAATGATATATGGTATTCTAAATATCACGCAACCTTGGTCTTTTTGGATACCTCTGATTTCTCATATTGAAATGTCAAACCTTTTTTTTTTTGATCTGAGAAATTTTGGGTGTCTCAGGGTAGTGATAATGGGCACCTTCACATGTTTTCAGGCTACCTGCTCAGACATTTATTTCCATTTCTTCATAGTCCTGCTTTTTTTCACCCTTAGAGATGCAGGCTTCTCTCTTACAACGTTATAAACTAAGAAACAAATATACTGAGGCAATCAGACTATCTAGTTGGCTTTCGTAATTATATGTAATTTCACCATTTGTTACAACCTCTGTCAAAAAGCTTACTGGGAGACTGCATAAAGATTTTTTCGCCTGAAAGAGGAATGTTCAAACCAAAATTAACAGTTAATTAACAGTAATTTATGTAATATTCCCAGTACTTTAATGAGTTTTCAGTTTTATTTACAGATTGCTTTAAGTGTAATAGAGATTCTCTGCTGAAGGTATGTGTTTTATATATGCAAACTGTTAATGAGCTATACCTCACTAACACCAATGAATGAAGCCCAGCTGTAAAAACCGCAGAAGTGCAAATTGTGTATTGCACTGTCACTTCAGTGTATATGTATTCAGCCTGTGATTTGTGGAAATTCTTTTATGTTTGGCCCTAATGTTGCTAAGGCTGCTTTATACAGTTGAGATTTAAGCTACTAGCACACACATGAGAAAGTCGAACAGCTACATCTGTAAACTATTTATTACTAAGAATATTCAACCAAATCAATTTCACTTACAACTGGCAACAAACTAAAGTGATTCCCATGTCTTCTTTATTAGGCTATGGGAGTCTCTGAACTGAGCACAATGAGTAGTAACCTTTAATGTTTAAATATATCTAGTGTTTCAGAGCTATAATGTACAGCTGTCCCGTTATTGATAAATGGCAGTACACAGGATGCACAGAGGTAATTTTAACTTAACTTAATATATTTATATTCTCTATGTGCAATTTTGGTATTCAGTTAACAGTCAAACACTCCCTTTTATGTGCTTGCACACAGAGTCTGAAGAACAAAAGGTAAATACCATAGTGATACCACTTATTGCCGACTGTTTAGGTTTTATCAAGTCAGCCAACACAAAGGTGCATGTTTTTCTCCCTGCCTGTTGTAACCTGTTATTTTTTCTTTTCTATTGTGATTAACGTGAAGGTAAATTGGCTAGTTTTTGTTTTGTTCCAGAGAAGCCAAGTTGATTTTCATGTTGTTACACACCAATTTCCCAACTTTTAAAGTAAATACCATATTTCTTATCTTATGCATATCTCATCTTACATTTCACCACTATTTACCAACTCTGCCAGCATCTGTGTGGCTTACCATCTCAGCTAAGCAAAATAGTGGGAATGTGTCTGAAAGTCTCACCAGTTTGAGTGAATTCTATAAGTCATGAACTTGGTTGAGAAAATTAACACAACATAAGTGTTTACTCCTTTTCTCTCTGCAGAAAACTCACTTGAAATCCTCGTTTTTTATGAATTCGACAATGATGTCTTTTTCAGGTTGAATCTGCAACATCTTCAGCGTGAGACAAAGGAAAGGAGTGGGTTTGATATTTCCACCATAAACTCCACCAACATACTTAAGTTCCATGGCTTTGTCGACAACCAGCTCGGCTGAGGACGAAAGAACATACAAAAGCATCATTAACAAAAAAAACTACAAATACAAATTGCATTGTATACAATTGTTGCCTGCAAATGCACCTGCATATCTGTTTCCAATTAGACAATGAACAGAGGTATACAGACTTGCACAGATTAGAAGTTTACAGTTTTACTACTATTTGTATCCTGTACCATTTCAGAACTGGGGAGTGATGTCCCTCCCAAGTTAGCATATTAGCACTCTGAGTCAGTTACTGTGGTATCCAACTGTCAGAGAAGGAGATGAAGAAAAGTGAAGAAAGGAATGCCTAAGTAGTACAAGAAGCTGTGTCCTGGATTGTTGATTGCCTGACAGAAAGACCACAATATGTGCGTCTCAACATTGTGTGTTCGATAAGATCATCAGCAACACTGAGGGACCAGAAGGGACCGTCCTCGAGATAGAGTACTGGGCTGTGGCGAACTCCTTTTTTATGCAGTGCGAGCAGAGTCCTCTGCAGCTCAACGTGACAAAGACTAAGGAATTGACTGTGGACTTTAGAAGGACCAGGAAACCAATGACCCTGTTGACTTGGTTAAAAACACTGTACAGGAAGGGCCAGAATAGTCTCTAAATTCTGAGGTAGATGAGGTCTTGTAACATTTATTCCTTTTTCTGGAACACACCAAATTGGGAGTGACATCACTTTTTCAATATTAATGCAATTTAATTAACACAAAATTTTACACCATTTCAATTGCAATCTGAAAAATTTTACAAAAGCCTTGAAATAAATCTGGCCTAGAACACTCCATGTCCCCCTATAGAGCCCTGTTTGCTGCAGGTATTGCTGTAAAATAGGATGGCTGCCATCAGCCTTCAGCAAGCTGTACAATATAAACATGGTATGAAACTAAGTTAACAGTTCATCTGCATGATTTAATACTACTCTTGGAGGCTTACTGCATATTTTCCAATGTGTAAAACAAATTTTGGAGTTTGCTGATCAGGTGCTTTGATGAAGGGCTCCTGCCACATTTTTCCCAGTAAAGGTCTTAATGATGGTTACAGGAACAACTGCTGTTTTTGGGCTCTAGAAACACGTTTTCTTTCACTCAGCGTCTGTGTAACAGCTATGCCTCTTTGCTCTTCCCAGTGTGTGTGTGTGTGTGTGTGTGTGTGTGTGTAAGTGTAAACACAGTCCGGCTCCACGTTAAACTATGCCAGTGTCATCATGACTGCTGCTATTGTGTTATCAGTGCTTTTGTATAAAACTGGGAGCCACGTGGACTTAATGTTGTCAAACTAAATACGTTTGTATTGCAGGTCTGTTTTTAGTCACAAATGTGGATGAAACATTCACATATACATCGTTTAACACAACGGCATGTTACAGAACCATGTGTTAAATTTTTTTCTATAGCCTTTCTCCAGTAACAAACTGTTTCAACTTCTGCAATCAGGCAGGTTTCCCTCTATCAGGACAAAAACAGAGAGACTCAAGAGGAGCTTCTATCCTCAGGCCATCCGAGTCCTAAATCACAACATGCCCCCACTCCCCTCATAGCATCACCATAAGGGTCTGGAGCAGGACCTTATATCATATTCTTGTCACATTTCAGAATTCTCACTGTCATATTTCATATCGTATCTGATTTATTATCACGTCACATGCTGCTACACTGATCATGTTGCTTCACTACTGCTTATACTACTCTGGTCACTGTTGTACTCCAGTCATTCTGTTTACATTACACTACGTAACTCTAGTCACTCTTCTCAATTACTGTGTTTACGTTACTTCATTTTGTTTATTCTACTTGCATTGCTCTGTCAGTACATTGCTGTGCTAATATGGCACAAAGCACTTTAACATTCCAGTTGCACGATGTACATTTTCAGTTCTTTAATTTAAAATTTCCGATTTTTAATTTAAACTTACTTATTGTTTATAATGTTTTGCACAGTCAAGGAGCAGTTCAGGACACATTTCAGTGTGTGTTGTACTTGTATGACTATGCATGTGACAAATAAAGAATCTTGAATCTTTGGCCTAAAATAAAAGATATTTCTATTGCCTAAAAACATCTATCTATCTATCTATCTATCCTCCCCAAGAATACAACTGAGCCCGCTGAAAGTAAACAGTGCTAAAACGAGCCCTCGTGAAGCTAACGTTAGCTCACTGGTGAGACTACTAACCGGTGAGACCGAAGCATTCCTCCTTCCAGTACTTAGACTCGTAGATTCGTGTGCGGATGATTTTCTCCACCAGATACTGCGGGTTAGTCCCGTGTATACTGTTGGCGTCTTTAACGGTTCTGTTTGCCATCGAAATATGATACTACTATTCTGGCATGGAGAAAATGAACAAAAAAAGCCCCTTAGACGCCAAACCGGAAAGGGTAAATATTATTTCCGGTTCGACTTCTTCTTCTTCCTCCTCCTCCTTCTCCTCCTCTTCTTCTTGTTGGCGATTGGCAAACAGCAAAATTGCGCATTACCGCCCCCAACTGGTATATGGGGTGTGGACCAAAATGACACACGCGCACACAAAGAAAAAACGACCCTCAAATCCTCCCAAACAAATCAATATGGCCTGACGACGTTTTACTTTTTACCAAAATAAATCAACAGGGTCCAGGTTAATTTTCCTTGTTACTGAACATCCTCAACCTCATATGTCTCACAATACACTAAAACGTGTTCTATGGTCTCACCTTCTCCATCACAGTCACATTTCCCCGTGCTTTCCTATTATAAATAATGCGCTACTTAAACCAGTAGCCCCTTTCCCGTAAGTACCAACTCGTATCAACTTGTCACGGTTCAGTACGGTTTCCAGGGTTTTCCATGATAGTACCTGGTACCAGGTATTAAAAGGTATTTCTGCCTCTCCAGCCAGTCATGGGCTCAAAATGTTTTAGAGTCCTGCATTTGGGTCTAACTCCTGCCAGCTATACGGCCAGCCTTGACAATAGTGATGGCCAAATCTGAAGCATTGAGGCTTGTATTTAAAACAGGTTCATTACTCAAACCTTTTCAACACAGGCCTCTTTGGTTATGTAATTAACCAGTGGACAGATATATTTATTATAACTTATATACAGTATATAGTGTATATCTTATGTATGTTTTTGACCTGGGGGTAGAATTGTTTATGAACTGGTAAAATAAAAACATAATGCACATAAACTTATTCTATTCGGTTTTTATTCAGGGATAGGCAGAACATTCTCTCTTCCTTGCTGGCTCCATGACTCAGTATTTCGCATGCTGGTTCACCATCTCTTGCACAAAATCACCATCAAAACACACCACAAATCCTGCCAATGATTCACTTCCTTAACCCATTGAATCAGGTACTGAAGCAGTGATGTATCAAATGAAGCTTCGGACATCACTGATCAGGTGACTTTGGTCATAAGCACAGTTTTGCAGTACTGTGTTGTGTTTTTTGACACATGCACTTGACCTTCAGCTTCAAACTGACCATCACTAGTCGACAATTTCCTCTCTTATTTTAGTGCCTGTCAGTGCTGTTACTACAGCATCAACTGAAGGCTTTTCAGAGAGTTTTTGGACAACCTGATAATATTAAGTTGAAAAGGATATCCAGAGAACCCCACGGGTCTTTATGAGTGGTTGAAAAATTTTCTTAAATATGGATATAAATAGCTAAATTCAGTCAGTGGACTGGTGTGCTTTCCATGTCAGGTATGACCAATGTAAAACTAAGAAAATTCTAAAGTTATAAAAATCTTCATTTAATTAAAAAGTTGCAAAGAGTTACAAAGTCAGGTGAAGCTGGAGAAATGTTACTTCATGCAATAAGTGATATTGTTAAATAGCTCCAGGATTATGCATTACATTTCTAAAATAGTTATTATTAGTTATTAATATGGTGGTTATTGTTATGGTGAATTAAGGATGATTGGGGTGTTAGGTTAAAGGTTCAATTAATGTAATGATTATAAATGATTAAAGAACTTTTTTTTCACATTTAGTATAGGCTGCCAGGGTCTCCTCCTCCTCTTGGTCAACCCGTTCTTTTCTCTGTCTTTCTCCTTCCTCCATCTGTGTGTGTGCAGGGTGCGGCTCCACTGCCTTCCCACTCTTTTGTTCCACACAGGCAAACCATTGCTGATTATGCACCTGATGGCAGCTGGGCTCAAAACTGGTGACCAACTTAAGGTGGAACCTTTTCTTTATTAAATACCTATTCTTTCAGTGTTCAAATGCCCTTTGCCATGAAGAGTAAGACTTGTGATTTCGAGAGAAGTTGGAGTTTGTGTTTCTTGTGAGCAAGTACTGCAGAACCTGGTGAGTGGAAGAAATTCTGGGGAGTCTTGACTCAGTGCTCTTTAGTTTTTTGTCAGCTCACCCAATTATTTTCAGATGAGGCAAATACAGACCATATGGTTGTGAAAAAGGACCACAGATGGACCCACTGTCCAGGTTTTTTCTCTTTTTTGTGAGAACACACTACTTGACAGTTCGTTTGTGTTTGTTTTCGCCACCCAGCCGTACTCCAATGTGCCCTCCTCGCTCGGCTCCGGCTTCACTATATATTACAAAGGAAGAGGCCTTGGTCAGCGATGTCCTCTGGGATTTCATAAATCATTTCATGTTTGTTTACCTGGATGAAATCTTGATTTTCTCATGGTCCCTTCCTGAACTTGAAAATTTAGGTTAGGTTAGTCCTGCAACGTTTAGTCAAGAACAAGCTCTCTGCTGCCGATTCTATCTTCAAGTCCACCATCTTTCCCCCTTCCTACGTGTTTGGCTCTCTCTTTTGAGGGATCGAATGGGCCATTCACAAAGCCCAGGAAACAGAACCTGATCCTAGAAATGGTCGCACCTCACCTCCCACAGGGTTACTAAGACCTCTCCCCACTGCGGGACACTGCTGGTCCCACATTTCACTCGACTTCGTCACCAGCCTGCCTGCCTCCCTCCAAAGCTGCTCATTTTGTTTCTCTGCCCAAAGCTCCCTTCAGCTCTTGAAAAAACCCAGCTCCTAGTGAACCATGTGTTCCACTTACAGGACATCCCACTGGATTTCGTGTCTGATCATTGACCCCGGTTCACTTCGCAGGTATGGTGTGAATTCTGCTCAGCTCTCTGCCCCATGGTTAGTCTTTTCTCAGATTTACAGTTACAGACTAGCAGCCAAGTGGAATGAACCAACCACGAGCTGGCAGTCACCTTATGCTGCATTGTCTCCAATCTACATGGAGTTTCCATTTCACCTGGGTAGAACAGCCCATAATGTCAAGACATCTTCAGCTGCGGATCTCTCTCATTTCAAGTCATTAATTTCATGAAAATGGTGTTATTGAGGAGCAATATGTGAAGCTCACAGAGTGAAGAGTTTTAGGAAACTGCCTGCTCACTATTTATTGTCTGAGTCTCCACTTTTCCTTTGTCCAGTCTTAGTTGTGTCCCTCTTAGTAGTATAGTATGTTTCCTTGAAGGTTGTAAGTTTTCGAATTATGTCGTAAGAAGGCTGGGGGGGGGGGCACGTGACTGATAGGGCCCCCAGAAAACAGCAGACCAGGCTGTTAGGTTAATAATATTCGTTTAAAAGAAATTACTATCACTATAAAATAATGTTTGCTTCACAAGGTACTTGTAAACGTGTTTGTTTCCTAGCAATAGTTTTGTTTTTGACAACAAAGAGTAAAATCCAGTCAGCCTCTGACCAGCTGATTTATGTTTTATGTATGTATTATAAGTAGTATTAACAAATGGAAATTACAGATCAGTCAGGAATCACAATGAGGTGAATACCTATAGTACAATAAACGTGCTCATGCCATATATTCGCTTTCAAACTTGCTAGAATTGTACAAACTGTTAATTTTACAGAAATTAGAAGATGATCAGGACTTTGCACAGCAATTTGTCTTCAGAAAGAATCTCTGCTGCCAGCTTTCATGATGCATTGAGCATGAAAAAAGAACCTGACGGAATTTTGGACCATATATCAGTATTTATATTAGCTATGTAAGCTCTATTAAGGTGGAGCATTCTAAATTAGGAAAATATGTTCTATGAAGTTACCCAGCAGTAGCATTAACCACCATATGGGAAGATTGAGAGTGCATAGAAATCATAATCAGATGAGAGTTTAGAATAATGAGGTTGCAGATTAATTATCAAAAAGCTTCTTTTCAGAAAAGAATATCTTTGCTTTATGATATGGTAAATATTAACACATGATTAAAAATGGGGCAGAATACACATGAAAAAGAAAAAAACAAGGAAATCTCGCTTTGCTTGTAGTTTACTGATTTTTTTAAAACAGTCTTTCTAGCAAAAGAAAGACCGACTGGGATGGCTCTGATAAGTAAACTGTGAGTGTGGTGGCTCTCAGACAGTATATATGTTCTCATCCAGTGCAAAAACTACTTTCTCCGGTCAAGGAGACCTCACACCCTTCGATTAAAATAAAGTGATTAGATGTGAGTTTGCTATGTGAGTTCATCATCATCCATCCATCTTTTGCTTATCTAGTTCAGGGTGGAGGTCGGGCTGGAGCCTAAAAAAATCTATTTATATAGTCAGATCAAGTCAAGGCAATTTTCTTTATACAGCACATTTAAAACAACAGGAGTTAACCCAGAACATTCCAGACAAGCAAATGTGCATTCCATCTCTCCAAAATGCCCATTTACAAATCAAACCCAAACTGTAAAGCTCGCCGTGTCTTTGCGCAACACAAAAAAGGTGAGCGGATGATCTCTACATGCATGGTTCGCACTGTGAATCATGGGGGAGGAGGTGTGTTGGTGTGGGGGTGCTTTGCTGGTGACACTGTTGGGGATTTATTTAAAATTGAAGGGACACTGAACCAGCATGGCTACCACAGCATCCTGCAGCAACATGCCATCCCATCCGGTTTGCATTTAGTTGGACCATCATTCATTTTTCAACAGGACAATGACCCCAAACACACCTCCAGGCTGTGTAAGGGCTATTTGACCAAGAAGGAGAGTGAGTGAGTGCTGCACCAGATTCCCTTGCCTCCACAGTCACCTGACCTAAACCCAATCGAGATGATTTGGGATGAAATGGACTGCAGAGTGAAGGCAAAAGGACCAACAAGTGCTCAGCATCTATGGGAACTCCTTCAAGACTGTTGGAAAACCATTTCAGGTGACGACCTCATGGAGCTCATCGAGAGAATGCCAAGAGTGTGCAAATCAGTAATCAAAGCAAAGGGAGGCTGCTTTAAAGAATCTAAAATATAAAACATGTTTTGAGTTATTTCACAGTTTTTTGTTTACTACATAATTCAGTATGTGTTCATTCATAGTTTTGATGCCTTCAGTGAGAATCTACAATGTAAATAGTCACATATTTATTTTATGTCCATGTAGTAGCACATAGAGTGAAGTGTCTGTCTCAAAATGTTAACTAAACGTTTCTAACTTTTGTTGAAAATGTGATTTATGTAATGCTGACCAGGTTATTTCAAGTATGTGGATGATTTTTGTGACACTGTTGACCTAATGTGATTAAATTATAAATATATCGGGTTAAACGGCTGAGAGCATCTTGAGCACAGCAGAGAAAAAGGTGTGCATTGAAGCTGATTCTGAACCATGAAGTGTTCATCAGAACAAGCACTTCTAATTGTACTTTGGTCCTCATTGTCTTTGAAAAGCAAGAGCTGACAAAACAAATCCAGTAAACACATGTGCTCAGAGGGCTGCAGTCACCCATCTGTCCTGTTCTAATAAACACCTTTAGATCTGTTCAGTTTTATTCATACGTCACCACTTAACAGTCAACAAATCTTGTCTCAAGTCACTTTATACTGTAAAGGGTTCATTTAGGACAAAGTACACTGTAAATCTACATAATTTTCCGTTTTGCCATTTACGGAAAAGTCAGTTAACTTCCGTTAAAAAGCAGAAAATTTTCAGGCATAAATTTACCAGGACATTTTCTGTTTTTCTATTTCTACTTCATTTCGATCGAAATGAAGAGCAAAGCAGAACGTTACAGCAAGTTTATGCCTGGTGTCCTTCCTGACGCAAGGGCTGGATTAATCTGAAGGGGGCAGCATGACGCCAGTGTAGGGTCCTCAAGACACGAAAAAGAAAACCGGAAACTACGCATTTTTCGCGCGAAATCTCGTTGCTGTCCTGTGTGGTGTATTTCCGTTAACGTAGATTAAAGTAGAGAAACCTGCAGATCGGCTTCGCGGTGGAGCGAGGGTTATTTTGTTTTTTGTTGCTGTAAGTCTGTCTTCTGTGTGAGCTGAAAGAGACGAAACAGGATGAAATATTTCACTCGAATGAAATTCAGACCAGTATATGAGTGGAGTGGACGGCCACGAGGCTTCAACAGGAGGCTGAAAACCTACGACTATGAGTGAGTAATTCTTTTTCCCACCTTAAAAAAAGCCTTTTTATGCTCTGTCTTTTCCACGTGATGGTTAAAAATGTTTCTGTTGGAATAATTGAGGAAGATAAGTGTCCTGCGGATGAATTAAGTACAATGACAAACTATCAAACACCAACTATTGTGATACTCATTTAAGGCAGAGGTGGGCCGCACAAGCTTAATAATGAGCCCAATACACGTCTGCTCATTATTAATTTATGTTTACAAGACCCTAATGCTGCTCTTTTGTTGTCTGTAGCCCTGGATTCCTGGGGCTAGGGACAACAATTGTCTGTTTATTTTAAAGAAGGGAAAGTCTAGCGCTGGTTGATCTTATTCTTCACTTTATGTTGTCGGCCTTTGTATTTGATGTGGTCACAAAAAGGCCAAAGTTACCAAAGTTGATATAATTGACGCAAGACAAAATACTTTACAACTCCACAACTTTATTAGTGCAAAAAAACCCTCATCAATGTATTTTCACTTAAACAAGCAGCTGTTTTTTTATGTGCATTAAAGTTATATAAAAATTTAACAGTGCAAATTCCTTGCTGACAGTTTAACCAAAAGGCATTTCCAGTGGAAATGGGCCGACATATCCTGAGCATAACCATGTATAATATCCACAAAACTTAAAAAGAGGTTATACACACACAATACGGTAATATTATGTTGAAGCACAGCACGTATTACTCCGCGAGGCTCCTGACTACGGTAGCCGTAATGCTCCGACAAACCATCAAGCGGTGCGGCTTCGTAGCTTACCGAAGTCGTATTAAAACTAGTTTTTGACAGATTTTTGAGCGCCGTGTACCACATAAAATCAGTTCGAGGTCAGTAAGC
>VUQG01028271.1:0-19851 GCA_015106755.1 Etia nguti | reverse complement strand
ATGATGCCTATAAATACAGTTAGCAGAGAGGGCTTCACCAGTCTGATACATAAAGTGGACCGGAGATACCGCATCCCCTCACGAAACTACTTTTCCCGTGTTGCCATTTCACAAATGTACGAAACATGCCGCAAGACCGTAATGTTTGAAATGAGCCAAGCTGAAAACTACGCAAGCACTACAGACCTATGGTCAAAATTTGGTCAGAAAATTTTTTATGGGGGGGGGGCAATGTTTCAATGTTAAAGTGCACTTTGTTGTTACACTGCTAATACAGCAGCTTTCTTTAAATAAAACTGTTGCAGTAAAACGGAAATTATGTATTCGTTTTTTTTGTTTTTGTTTTGCTATTTATTTTATCGCAAGTCATATCGTTATCACAATATGGATCACAGTTATCGCACATCGCAGGTTTTCCTAATATTGGCAGGCCTGTCTGAAAGTAGTGCAACACTCGTAGCGTCTGCTGTCTTTTGTAATTCTTGTGGCATAAAATTCATGCCCTGTCACCACACAGGTCTGAAAATGAAGAAATGCATTTTTTTAGGCCATGTAGTATGAATCTGAGTTCCTTGGGGGTTGCAGATTATTGGGGACTGTAATAAACTCTACTTCTCTGTCTCAGCGGGGGTCTGCTGTAGAGGACAGAAAGATAAGCAGGGCTGGAGACTCACTGTCTGAGCACAACCAGGGGAGGGGGGCAGGGACACAAAGACATTCTGAAGGGCACTCACACGTACGGATCCATAGTAACTTAATTCTCCATCCTTTCTTGCTGTGACATAGGGAAAATGTCCACAGGGACATTAATGACGTTCTGTCAAATTTGGAGGAAGACATTAGTGTGAAATGATCGTGGCATCAATGGATTGTTGTCATGAAAGGCCTCTTGCCATCCCCAAAAGTGGTTTTAGCCACGAATTAGAAATAAGCCACTCATTCTTATGCATTATCTGGGTAACCGAGACATCATGGGACACTCTTTCCAGACAAAAAGAGGACGTTTGTCTGAGGCCAGTGTCTGCATGGTTTCAGTCTTTAGCGGGGGCACGAAGGGAGATTTGTGCATGCGTATACTCATCGTGTCTAATGGGTTAACTGCAGAGTGCAGGGCCCACACAAGCATATAGTTTTGAGATGCCTTTTGTCTGTGGGTTGAGAAACGTCTGAAGTTTTGAGGACTGGACAGTGCCTTTGTTGTGTTGTGTGTTTTTGTTGTTTTTGTTGTTTTTTTGTTTGTTTGTTTTTAAAAAATGTACTAGGAATGTACTGTACCTTTTTCCAGTTTCAGTATGATACAGAGACCTCTGCTTGATGTGGCTGCTGATGCCAAGTAAAGATCTGATGATCGATCAATGAGCCGCATTCCACTTTCAGGGAAATGTGTAAAGCAGCGTTGCTTTCCTAACAGATAAATAGACCCCAGAATGTATTAGTGCAATAATAACTGTCAATGGGACTGAAGCTAATTTTGGTTGCTCATTTATTCATAAGAGGTCAACACAGCAGGCTGCGCTGCATATTATGATGCTGCAGATTTTTATGTTGGATGCGTTTCTTGATGCAACCCCCAAGGGATGTAGTTTCTCCTTCTGGTCTAGAATGGGGGATTTAGGTGGTTTATTACTCATTGCTATAGGACATCTTTTACTTAAAAAAAAAAAAAAAAAAAATACATCAGTGAACCAGACCGTGACACTGGGGGACATGTTCAGTCAATACTCACTACGCAGCCACTGTAGTTTATCTTGACTCAATCTCACATACATCGTTATCAATAAATACTTAGTATAGCACTGAATGGATCTGGCCTGGAACATAGTCTCCAACAAGAACTCAGTGTTTCTCTGTTTGATTAATGTTTGCCAACACTATAGAAGAACCACTTTGTCTTTGTCCTCCTCTCACCATTTAGACAGTAGACAGAAAGCAGACTGGGTGAGAGTTGAAGATATAAATAACTATAAACAGTGGAAGACATGCTTCTTTATTAACTGAATATGACCTCATTCACTACGCTGAGGTCATGGACTAAGTTTGTTTGTGTGTGCGCACGTGCACATGTTTTGTTCTAGACTGCTTGGCAGCTCACAAACAGCCCGGCATCAATGCGGTTTATGGATCGAGGGAGATTTTTCTCTTAATTGATGTCAAAGCCGTGACTCTGGTTTTTGTTGTACTCCACAAGATTCATCTTCAGCCCACCAAGTTTGTTTGAACACACACCCCCTTAGCTTCCTCTCCATTCATCTTTGTCATGTCTTCTCCCCTTTCGCAGAGAAGATCTGGATTTAACCGTCTCTCTTGATACGCAGACTCCAAAATACCTTTTTTCTTCTGCTAGGATTCACTTTTAAATGGCTACTGCAGCATATCAAGTAACTCTCATTTTTTAATCCGTAAACTGAAAATTATCCTCAGTGCACTGCAAAATTTCCATTGCGCTTTTCTGTTAATACCTATCATATTTTGCACTATTTTATGCTTTGCGTAAGCTGTAAACCTGGTTTGTATTAGACTCTGAAAAGACAGTGTTTTGGCTGAAAAAGCAGCTCAGAGCTTCTTTTGATGTTTTTCAGATCATATCTTCTGTTCCTGTTCTGCTCAGCACCTTATACTCTGTGAGATTACTCAGTCACCCTCCCTGTTCACCAGTGGGGGTCCTGCAGATGGGAGACAGCAACTGTCTCTTAGATTACCTCCAAAAAGGTGCCTTAATGAAGGCTCTTCACCTCACTCAACATGCCTGCATGCACAAACGGCCTGTTCAGACATTGCTTTTAGGAACACACACACTCGCAGCTTCCATCTCTAGCTTTAGATAAGATTAGGGTTAGATATGAGTTTACTTAGACCCCACGCACATTCAGTCAATTCTTTAAACATTAACTTTAAGTCCTAGGTTTAAAGCACACGAAAAAACAAATGACAACAAAAAGCAAATTAAATAAAAGTCACCCAAATTCACTCTATAATTACTTTACAACCACAAGAATAAAGCTAGCTCTATTGATTAGGGAAACATGGGGGCGTTTTGAAAATGAACACCTTTCCTGTTCTTGTCACCAGGCCAAAAATGGATTTAAAAGACTTCCTGCAAAGATGTACCCGTGGGTGACTCCTTGGTAGTCTTAATTTTGTCACTAGCACAATGCTTCTTACCTCTGTCCTTTGTTTTTACATTTTACCATAATTGAGCAACTGTTATTAATGGCTTATGACTGTAATTACGCTCAGCGGTGCCCAGCAGTTTAACCCAAATCTAATGGTTAGCTGCTTTTGCAGCCCTGTTAACAGAGCTGCAAAACAGCTGAACGAAGTTGGGTGACTTTTGTGATCACAGTGCGTACAGTATGAGCGCGCGCACACACACACACACACACACACATATATATAATATATATATATACCTCCCTTGGCTTGTGCAGCTGCAGGGAAGCACCTGTTACATATCTGATGTCCTCCTAGCTGTTGAAACCAGGAGCAGGCATATGCTGTACCACCTATGGAATTAAATCTGTACAAGCACGGACACACACACACACACACACACCCCTTTTCATATCTTAGCGAGGACATGTCATTGACATAATGCTTTCCCTAGACGCTTACTCTAACCTTAACCCTAACCATCAAAAATGAATGCCTAATCTAACCCTCAGCCTAAACCTAACCATAACCTAACTGTAACCCTGAGACTAAAACCACATTTTGGTTTGAAAACCACGTTAAAGGTCTGGAGTTTTCCATAGGTTGTTGTTCATAGAAACTGTAAACGTGTGGTCTTGTTTTTTTCTATGAGTGATAGCGGTGTGCCTATCATCAGGCTAGAAGACCTGTCAGAAAAAGAGCAGAGGCTTTAGGAATGCCCATATCAACTATTTTTTAAATCCTCAAAACAAAGAATGGATTTGAGAGCAAAGCAACACCAACAAGCCTCAAAGGAAATGGCAGGCTACTAAATTGGATGATTGCAGAGTGATCTTTGTGGACTTGGCAAGATGCTGTAGAAGGAATCATTTAGAACATCTTGCGAGGTCAAGAACTGTCGAGGAAGTAGACATTTCATTGTCAGAGTCTGCACTCAACACATGCCTTCGAGAGTGTAAATACAGAGGGTCTACACCAAGATGCAAACCAAGAATAAACAGCAGAAAAACATCTAAAAATGCCTGCATTGTTCTGGAAGAAAATTCTTTAGACAGATAAATGCAAGGTTGACCGAAGGAAAGGGGGGAAGAAGAGAGCGTGGAGTAGAAAAGCAAAGGTTTGTGATCCAAAGCGTACAGTATCGTCTGTCAAACATGGGAGAGTCAGTGTTATGGTATGGACATGTAGAGCTCCCAGTGGACCGGGGTCCGTTACGTTTATTGCTGATGGTACTTCTGATAGAAGCAGGAGAGTGAACTCTGAGGTTTTTGGAGTGATGGTATTTCACTGTTCAGACATAGTTAAATAGTGCAAAGCTGACGGGGCTGTCCCTCACAGTGTACATGAATAATGACAAAAACATAATGCAAAAGAACCCCAAGATCTCCTCAAGATAAAGAAATGTGATATTTTGAAATTTTTGAATCAGTCAACTCAATGGATCCTGTTTTACATTTACTAAAGATAAAACTAAAAGTTTCAGAAAGTTGGGAGGTTTTAAAACAATCAACAAATTGTGTAGTTATGTCAGTTTGTTTCTTTTGAGCTCCTAAATCTAAATGGTTAATGAACTATTTTTAGTAAACCCTGTGAATTAAAGCCAAAAGTTTTGTCAAAACACAATTGCTGTATTTCTCATTAATTTGCTGATGTACATAGGAACAATTATATAAGATGTGTGACTGTGATACACTGTCTGACTATAATAGCTGAGGTATATAGTCACTCCATTTTTCTTTCTCCCACAGTAATTATCTCTATGGACACACAGACACACACTCACAGAGAGAAGCTGCCAAGACTTCCTTGGGGCTCATATGATCTCAGAGTGCCTTTGCCCTTCTAGAGTGACATCTCTCACTTTTGTCCCATCGATACTGACACACAGTGATGTCACCCAAAAGTGCGAGAGCTGAAATCTAATTCTAGACACACGCACCGCGCACACGCACGCATGCACGCACAACCTGCAAGAGAGTGGTTGCTTCTCCGCTGTGATGAAGGTGAAGCTCAGTATGGGTTCAGGGGAGAAGTGTTTCTCCCCCATTTCCCACCACTGCTATATGTCTTTGCGCTTGTGCTTATTTTTCACGTCCTATCCGACGCTCTTTGTTCTTCGCTATTTTCTGTCAATGGACCCCTACCCTGTAGGCACCAACTCAGCTAAGCTTGTGATGAGGGAAATGGAGGAGGTAGCTGTGGAGGTGGTGAGGGTCTTTATTAAACAAACAGTGAAGGGCTGTGGAGGCTCCATTGAAACCTGGACCTGGAATGGGGACGCGACTGAAAGAGCAGCACTTCCTAATGAACTCGAGTGGCCCATAGAAGCAAGGGCCTTTTCACAGAAGCCAAGAAGGACAAAGTGTCAAAACAAGCCCAGCCCCTCTTCGTTCAGAGGGGCTAAACGCCGCCTTTTGACTCTGTGGAGTGTGGGCATCTGAAGCGGAGGCCATGAGGAGAAAGGAGGAGGAGGCAGAATGTACTTGTTAAAACAATGGGCCCTTAAATCAAGCACCCCTCCTTGCTTCTCTTCTTTTCCTCAGCTCCCCTTCTAATATCGCCTCGGCTTCCAATTAGACCTACTCTTGCACAAGCAATTGAAAGCCCCCATATATCGCAGGGGCCTCAGAGGAGAGGCTTTGCATCTCTGTAGCAGTGTTGCCTCTATGAAAGGTCTTAGTATTCAGAGGAGAGCTCTGTTTGGGCTCCTCAAAGCACTCAATCTGCCACTAGGGACTTGTGTACCATCATGTCCTCTCCGTTCACCGCCTCTACTCTGCTGTCTTCCTTCTTTTCTGTACCTCTCCACCCCCTCTATTTCTCTTCTCTCCCTCTTCTTCCCACTCTCAGGCAAAACTCTTTTCTTCTCTTGTGACCCCTCCATTCCTCCTCCATGCTTGGCTGCTTGCGGGGCTGGGACCAGGAGCCGCGCATTGCCGGGCCCCGAGTTGTTTAGCCATGGATGAAAAGCGGAGACAAATATGTCTGTGGTTCAAAGTCCATCCCGGCAATTACAGTGACTGATTAAAGACTTGGCCTACACACAGGCAGCTATGTATAATACTACAACTCCCACTCTGTTTCATAACAACGCCATCAGAATAGAACTGAGCTTAGCAGGGCCTGATAACAGGCCTTGTTTACCGTGCACTGATTGAGAGTCAGTGCCATAAAAGTCTGCTATTGTTTTATGGCCAGAGTTTATAATAAGTGGCAGACAGTGTTGTATTCATGCTTATTAAATTTACAGACTGGACAAAAAAAATAAACAGGGTTAAAGGACCGTTGAGGCAACAGTGGCTAAACCGTTGCTGAAGCAAACAGTCAAATCACAGCTCAAATGTAAACTTGTGCCTGCTTTTTGTGGAAACTTTGAGACATTCGTTGGATTTATATGTGGCACTTGCTATGCTTAAAGTAGCGATACATTATTCAGTAGCAGAGTAATCCTCATTTGACCCACTGTCTGTCGGTAGGCATGCATGACTGTGTTTTCTGCACAAAGTGTCAGATGAACATGTTTCTTCTCTCGCCAAACAATGCACATCAGTCTCCAAACACTGAAAGCTTTCTCACAAACAAAGGCTGTCTACCTCGGTGTTGTCTGCTTGCAAGGTTACACTTGGATTTCTGATTTAACTTGCACCTCCCTGTCATCATCACATGCATTGAATGTCTCGAATGAAGCAGTGTGATTACAACAGGGGTAAACGTGAGCTAAAGGAATGTTTGAAAAGTCGAGGCTGTCGAGGCTTTTGAAGCTCAGATCTCTTTACTGAAGTGATATGATGCTGATGTATTAAAGTGATTTAGCTCATACTTGTTTGGAAAGGTCGAATTTCACGTGAATGTCTATCTTGGAGTTCTGCCTTTTTATTTTTATATGTCTTGACTATAATGTTGGTTTCAAAGTGCAAGGAAAAGGTACAGGGATTTCGTGTCAGTGGCCAAACAGTATTGTACTGATGGGCCACATTATTGGAAAATACTGAAAAAAACCCAAAACATAAGTAAACAATGGAGTCTTGAAAAACAGAGAATTGCAAAGCTTTTTGGTGCCTTGTACTTTTAAATGTATTTTGAAAAGTTCAATAGATGGATCACAGACCATATATTTTAGCATTTAAAAAAAAAAAAGAAGGCATAGGCATACAGACAGAATAAAAGAGAACCGAGAGCTACAGAGGATTGAAGTAGCACTCCTAGGGGGCCAAAGATATCCTTTAGGCCATGAGCCAAAATTAATGGAAGAGTATAACAAGAAAAGCAACAACAACAAAACTCCCAACCAGAACCAGGGGAACCATCTGCCTGAATGGTAGTGAACTGAAGCGGGCCATAACAATATTCTGCTGAGATTCGACACTAATTGGGTCAGCATGATTTTCCACTTTTGTTGCTAGGTGGTTGATCTATGGGGTTTCTATTCTGAGAATCGCCTACTAAAGTTATTGCGTTGGCCATCAAGAGACAAATCAGTCTATGTTGGGCAAAGTCCATCGTCTCACATTGTCCTCATTTTCACTTAGCTCACATTTATTTTAGAGATCTTGTTCCAAATCAGTCGTGGCCCAAAAAGGGATCTCTAAAAGACTTGCTTGACTTTGTCTTTTGTAATTTTTGTGTATATATGGCCTTCAACCCCGGAGGCCTCGGGCTTCTGTGTTCTGTCGACAGAAATGGCAATAACGCCACAAGCCCATATGGGCATAATTGTTGTTTTATGTGAGAACTAAGGATTTGCCCACTTGATTGTTGGACCAGCTGGTAACAGTGATTGGCTGGTAAAGCCAATCCTTATAGTATATCTGCATTCAAGACATTGTTTACCAGTAGAAGTTTTCATGCCATTTCCTGCATGTACAAAGAAAGACATTGTGAGTATTGCTTTGGTGCCAGTTTTCTAGAGTGTCTGTTGTTACTAAGCTGTGAAGTGATTGGGAATAGAGCAGATGCAATTTTGGGGTCCACATCATAGCCTGTCTGTAAAATATGTAGTCATTGTGGCAGCCCTGATTGTTCTGGGCTTCACGTTTTGAAGGCTCGATATTAGCATTTGACTGCCACTATTTTGGTCATTTGGAGCCAGAAGTGACCACATATGGACTAGGAGGCAGACTGCTAAGTTGTCAGCTAAGGCTAGCAAATTGCACCTATAAACTCTGCAACACACAGAAACACGCATCTGCGAATCAGTTGTAAGAAAAAGACTATCTGTGGACTCTTTTTTTTTTTTGTTCTGTTGTTGCTCCGCCAGCCGAAGAGCCGAAGTGAAACAGAGTGTTAAACAACTGAAGTGTCCACTGCAGCCACTGTCTGTACTCTTGATATTGTATTTTTTGATCTTTATGGTTTTTGTCTGTTTTTTGTTTTGTATTTTTTGTTCCGTTGTTGTGCCCTTCCCTGTTCCAGCCCACTTGTCAGCAAATCAGAATTCAACCGGTGAACATCATCCATGCTGAGCAATGTGCAGTTAGGATATTTGAGTTTGTGGTGGTTGAAAACCCCTTCCTGTGGGCAAATGCTCCACAAATGGTCACAATTGCGGTAGCCAAGCATAGCCAGGACTGGACTCAGTCCTGTTGGATGGAGCAGCATGCAAGGCTGTTTTAAGACGATGATTACTGTCCAGAGTGGCTCATTGATTTTTCAGTCTTTATCCAACTTTGTTAGTCGGATGGGTTCAATCTCACCAAGAGATTGAAACCATTGCGGTAGCCAAGAGGCACTGTTACCGTACAGACCACACTGAAATGAATAGCTCACTTTCCAGTGAAAGGCTCACTTTTTATGCATTTTAAATATGCAGAAAACATGTAAAAGATTAGATAAGCAAGTAATATATCAAATTTCATTAACAAATCCAAAAAGGAAACGCAAATTGGATTAGAAGCAGGCCTGCTACTGCAGATAGCATTGTTGCCAATCTCGGATTTGTATTGTCTGAAAATGTAATTTGACATTGATGATGTGAAAGGTTGCTTTGTGTATGACACTAAATGCTCTTGTGAGAGAGTCGATTTTGTTGTGCATGTAGTATTAAGGTATTTAAATACTGGTTATACATATGACCCAGATCAGCTAAAAGCACACGCTATACACACACGTCCATGTTAATGTCATATGTAAATTAGGTTACTGCATAATGAGACATATCGTAGCCTCGGTATTAATCTCATCTCTCTTACCTGCATCTATACTTAAATTGGTAATAAGACTGGAAGTTTAGCCTGGGGTCTTTAGCCTTCAACCTAAAGACTGTGAACAGCGGCTTGTGGAACTTAAATTTCCTGCAGAGTGTTCACTTGACATAAAACAGCATTTGGAGAAAACTTCTGAAGAGCTCCTGACAATATCAGTCAGCGGTCCTTGTGACTGCGTGTCCTCCCGCTGACGACTTTAGATGCTCGACTGATTGCTGTAACCTTGGCAGCTAAATGAAGACAAAAGCACGTTTTAGAGCAGCATTCAAAAAACACAGTTGCTTCTGAAAATGCTCATATAATAGGGTTGCTGTTTTGGTCCTTTTTCAGTTAGAGCAGTGGGAAAGGCTCGAAGCTTTTTACTCTTTCTTATTTGCAGTACTCATAATAACTTTGCATTAACTTTACGCTCAGCTTTTGGTGCATGGGTGGACTCTGAGATGAGCTTTAATCCTGGAGCAGGGAAAGAAAGGTCACGACATGTGGCTTTAGGAAATCAGAGGTGTCTCCTTCCTGTACATTTGCATTCATTCATAGCAAATCCTCGACAGGTGCTGCATCTCAAATGTGAGTCTCTCTCATGCCGCGTGCATTTGCCTCTGTTGTGTTCGTTTTTATGTTATGGGTGTGTGCGTGTATGTGAGACAGGTGCCAGGGTGCAGTCTTATTGCCCAGCAGTTGCGGGAATAAAAAGGTTCAGCTGGTGCCTGGTGATCGTCGTCCAGCCCTTAGATATGTGCCTCTGGCAGAGTGCCACAAAAACATACTCACACCAACTAGAAACCACTCAACTCAGCCTGCTGATTGTAATAAATGCGCATATGTACCCCCAACATCTTCCCCCCTGTTGTTTGCCTTCGTCTCTGGTGCCACAGCTGAAACTGGCACCCCTGGCACGGCCGTTCCCCCCGGGCGTTAAGGTGGATACTGTCATCAAGCTGAGTGGTGCCAGTTCCTTTTATAATTGGATTTAGTGTTGGCTCTCCTCTGCCACCCCAGCCGGATAGAATTGATTTATGAGTGAGGCCTGCGAGTTTGTATGTGACCGAGCCATACAAGCAGTGCACTGCTCTGACGGCTTTGTTCTCTGCTAGCTTCCCCTCTGACACCAAGCTGTGTGGCGCTGTGAATTCTACTAATTTAGATTAGCAAATGTGATATAATTTTATTACTCTCTCTTATCTGATAAGCTGATTAGAAGTCAGTTCTAGTTGTTCTGCTGTTCTCCCTGTTTTTCCAAACTAGCCAAGGAGCAGATGTTTAGATTGTGGGGTGAGGCTGTTTTTATTTTATTTTTTGAAACATATGAATCAGAATCTCAAATCCAATTTCAAACCTATTCAAGATTTTCTTTTTAACCACATTTAAAATGAACTAGCTATTGGAATGAAACCCTTGTTACCATTTCGGTGTCTATTTGAAGGCTTGATGCTACAGTTTCTCAAATGCCACTTGCATACTGTAACTGCCCCCACTACCCACTCGGGCTCAGGTGTAGGGTGTCAGCACCCTGCCTCCTCCTCTTCCTGCCTCGGGGATTTTGGGTGAAGGCTATTCTTGATGGAGAAGTGTGCTTGATCATTTCCGCACGCTCCCCACCCTTCCTTTGGACCCCCACCACACACACACACACACGCACAAATGCTCTCTTCCCCCGCGCATCGAGTGACCTGTCCCCCTTCTGAGGAGGACGTAGAGGTTATGTGCCTCCAGGATGCACAAACACCTGTCTGGCCACTTAGGCAGCTCAGAAACAGCCCAGGAATGCAAACAAATCCTCCCCCTACCCTTGAACTGCTTCTAACCTCTGCTCGCGTTCAGGAACGGAGTGGCGGTCAGGATGATGGGTGGATGCTGTACCTGTCATCCACCTTCTGGTGCCTTCTCAGTAGGAGCAACTGGAGTGTGAAATGTCCTTCATGCGGCCCAGTGTAGGATGGAGTCAATTCTTCCATATCATTTTGCTTCACAGCTGTTACTCCAGCACAAAAATACACAGTGGTGTGGTCGGCACCAGCAAGAATTAGGAATGGTGTTTGCAGCATGAAGAGATGAGCCATGGCTTTTGTAGGACTCTCACTTGATATGCGAATAATATCCTGGATGGGCCTCTGCTATTTTGGCACAACTACACTTCATCTGATACTCTTTGCAAAATCTTTGATCACTAATAAATGGAAAGTTGACCTAAAAAACAAACACAGCGAGAACCTGAAATAACCTGTTTTTAATTCGCATAATTAGTTTTTGTGTCTCTTCTCTGCAAAGTTGTCGGTCAGGTCATATGGTGTGAGACACACAAATGGTAGTTTTTCCATTTGCTTAATTCCTTTTTTCACTGATGACGCCTCAGAGACGCTAGTCCCGAACGGACTACTGACAGAGCACTGAGATAAAAGTAAGACAATGTCCAGGGGACATCAAGTGCTGACCTCGTGCTCTTTATCAGCCAGACGGCTCAGGGCTCGCTGCTCTGCAACAGAGCCACCATTCAGTGCAGCGTCAGACTGGCTAACACAGATGAAACACATGATGCACCACTAATTTGTTCAGATCCACTTGAAACGTGCAACATTATACAGGGAGTATGAAGGAAGTGCTTCAGACCAAATTAGGACTTAATCCTTTTGTCATTCCATGTTTTCAGCTGGCGGCGATGATTTGTTTTTGAACAAAACTGGTGTATTTATTTAGCAAGTAGTAATGTTAGGCAATTGCTTTTATGTTCTTTATACCATTTAGGCTTACAGTTATCTTAGTTTTCCTCTTGAAGAGAAGGAGCCCAGACATGTTGTATTCAGCAGTACTTTTGTGTGTTCTTCCTGAGAACAATACTTGCACTAATTGTGATGAATAGCAGGAGAGAAGTGCTGACTCTTTCTTGTCAAACTACTCTTGATCCAAACACTTTTACTTAAAATACAACACGTCCTGTTCTGCTGCTGCTCGGTCTATTAAAATGTTCGGCAAGTCTATCAAATAGTATTTAAAGTCAAAAAGTAAGAAAAAAAAAAAGCTCAGTCACGACACACATCAACGTCTCTTTACTCGTCTCATTGCTTTAGTGTTTTGAAAGGCTGCTGACCTATCAAGCAGTTTAGTTTTTCTAAAGATCACCTGAACTTGGATCACTTTGCAGAAAGGCACTATGGGTCAGCGACACCAAAGAGTAGTGATAAATTTTCACTATAGCGAAGACTCAATTAGCTTATTTTGACATGAAAACAGCTACATCAAATATGCTTCCCATTCTGCACTGAAATTGTTTTATCTTTCCTAAAGACAAGTGTGCTGCTGCTGCTGCTGCTGCTCCTGTTAAAGGCAGCAGCAGCAGCTCAGGATCTCTGTGCCAGCGCTGAGTCACGGACAACTTAATGGTGTTGTGCCCTGTTTACTGTGTTTACAATGTCCTTGCAGATATTTCCATTCCTCTGGGAGAGAAGAAGCACTTCTTATCTGCAGAGCAATGGCACTAGAAAGGGGGAGAGAGTGCGAAAGCGAGATGCAGGCTGGGGGAGGAGAAGGGGTGAACATCAAAAGGAAGAGATGCTAAATATACTCATCCCTTTTTTTGGCTCTACATGTGCATCTATATCTCAGTGTGTGGGCTTCACGAGAGGAAGCTGAACCATCAACGTGTAACTGATTCACTCCGCTGAGAGGTTCTCGACATAGAAGCGTTTCCGCCGTAAGGTGCCTTTTGGAGCAGGAATTGATTTCTAATTCAGTGTTGGATTCAACCTGCACATAACACAGCTGCGATACTAGCTTCCTACCAGGCTGTGTTTTGCTTTAGTTTATGGTCTTCCATTTACTTTGAAATATGAATAGGTTTATTATTCTTGATATTTTCTTAAAACCACTTCAGATGTGCCTCTGTCAGACAGCACCAGACAAACTGTCAAGTATTGGCTGCCATGGAGTGATGATAGACAGTAAACCCCAAAAGAAATCAGAAAAATTGAAGGTGAACAAAGGGTCAGAGTAATAGTGCCTCACCTGTGATTCTTAGCTATTATTTACTGAGTTTGTTTCTCTTCCCTGTCTCCTATCCAGCCACTTGATTATTTCCTTATCCAACACACACACGCACACCCATCTCTTCTAACACACTGTTGACTTTGCCAAAGGCTAATCTGAACTTTCCAAGTACCAGTCTTTTTGTTTGGTAACCCTTGCAGGGACATTGGGACAGCACCACAGGGTGACTTGGGGGTGAGGGACAGCAACACTGATAGAATACCATGAATGTTATCTGCCATACCGGACTTGGGCTTGAACATGGCTCAGATTTAAGCAGTAGTTGGCACTGAAAAGAAGATTGGAGCTTTGCCAGACTTTCTCAGTTGAGTCTGACTGTCTGGTCCTTGATGTAACCTTGACTGCTCTGGAGCTCTCTTTACCGGCAGACTTTGAGTTCTAGATCTGTTCCAAGCCAGGACCAGCCGCGCCAGACTGTCATGCCCAGACAAGAGTTTCTGACTCCAGCATGGCCTTACCTCATGGCCCCTGGGGCTGGATGCTGATGCTATGGGACTAAGAAGGCTGATAGCTGAAGTGCAAGAACGAGGAAATGTTCCAATGACGGTAGCTGAGGTCGGAGATCTTGACACGCACCCAACTTTTTCTGTTTTTTGTACACCAGAATTATCATGCATGATTCTCAAAGCAGCAACTCATTCCATTTGGCTCAGTTTTTAACTCATTGGAAACCAGCGGGTGCCTCTGGCAGTTTTTTCCTTTGTTGTCTGTGAGCAGCCAGCTGTTTATAGACTTTCTTCGCCTCTGTCTGTAGTCTTGTCAGAGGCCTGTTTTTCCCCTTAGTGAAGGCTCTGTGTTCCTTGCGGGACTGTCAGATCTTTAGAGGTTGACCTCTCCAAAACACTGGGTTGGACTCGGACACAGCTACGGTCATTGTGCTGGCAGTTAATGATTTTGCCCCTCCATTTTCACCCCCGGTCTCCTTCAGTTCCGCTACCTCCTTTATAGACTCAGGAAATGGCTGCCCCAAATGGACGTAACTTCCAGGTCAGTGGACGTGGGGTGAGTGGGTCACGGTTGGGTTGTGGCAGTCATAAAACGAATGACTTGGCAACTTTTTTTGTGTTGCTCGAATTTGGGAGCCTTTTGTGGTGAGCGCACACACACACACAACCACATGGGCAGATGTGCGTGGCACGTGCATAAAAATATAGGAACGTGGGTTTCTTAGGATTCAGAGCTGAGAGAACACGTGCACCCAGCTCTCGACTTTCGTTGTTGATCTTTTTTGAGGTTTTCTTTCCACTCACTCTACTTTTCTGTCCTCTTCTCTCTTCCTCCTGTTAGTTTTTTTGCCCCCGCATACTTCTTTTCTCCATCTATCTCCTTGTCTTCGTCTCATTGCTAAGCAACAATGGCAGCCGTGACAGATCTCTGCTTTGGCTCACACAGTGTCACATCTGACTTTAGCCAACCCCCCCTTCTTTCCCTCATAAACACACATATACACCCACATGCTATACAACCTAGTGCCATGCTGGTTTATGATTCTGAAACCCACCCCCACCCACAAAACAGCTCCCTAGTCAGCACCCCCCACACTAAGGTGACAGGAGTGAAGCGTCCAGCTGGATGGAGCTGTTGTGGTGCTCTCCTCAGGGCTTTGATCTTTTGCCCTTCATCCCCCAAAGCATTGCCTGCCCTGCCAGCCTGGAGAGGGGCTGGGTCACTTCTTGATTTAGCACTGCACAGGGGACAGAGGCCTGAGGAGGCAAAAGTGTTGGAGAGATGTGACGCATACTTGTGCCGGGCTTTGCGACAGCTGGGACAAGGTGGAGGCCCTTTTTCTAGATCATCCGTCCCCTGTGCCCCACCAGCCAGGCAGCCTTCCCTGCCTTAACGTCCCCCTAGCCAGCACTCACTCTTGGCTCCTCTTAGCTCGACAGCACAGACTCATTGTCTTTAAGCCCCCCTCCGGTCTCTGGGGAGCAGAGGGAGAAGGCTGAGGCTCCCTCTCTCTCCCTTTCCTCGGTACCCCCTGATCCCGGCCCCATTTTTTTTAAAGCTTTAAGACTGACCTGTCAGCCACTCTCTCTTCCCCAGAGTCAATGCAGGCCGGCCCCCTTAAAGAGCCATCCGCATCGGCCTTCTGTTTGAACAGGCCCCACCAAAAGACCCCTTGTGCTGCCCTTTGTGTGCACATAAATAAGATCAGAGTTAAAGTCCCTGTGCTCTTGTGTGCTGAGACGGACACTGTGGGCTAGGAGGACTAATGCCGCTTGGCAGGCCCATTGATCCCAAAGCTCCTCCCAGGACGTTGACCAGCTTTGCAAATGCCCTGATGGCTGATATGCTACTTGGAGCTTATGGATGGATACACTTTTCGCTGGTAGTTCCAGTGTTAATCTTGGGTGGTTTGACAATGTGTATAATGTAACATAAGTGTGTCTTTTTCTCCATTATTTATGTCAGACTGGCTCTGGACAGCGTCAGTGCGAAATAACATTAGTTTTCTAGGATTTATTGCATGACAGTTTTTTTTATGAATAAAATAATGTAAAAAACTGAATAATATATATAGCCAGGTAGAAGATTTTTTTTTTACCCTGTATCCCACCTAAACACGCAAACCCTAACCATATGTGCTTCAGCGTTGATGCAGTTATTGTATTATTAATGTTATGACTGAAATCTTTACACTACCTTAAGCTAAATCCCCTGGCAGACCATCAAGCACATCAAATCACAGTGTATGCCCAAAGCCACGGCCTTCTCCAGGAAGCTGCTGCAGTCTAAATCAGCTCAGATTTATAGCAGGTCTTGGCTGGAACACAGCTCTGCTTAAACAATCGTCTCTCTTGTAACTGAAGAGGCAAATAAAAAAGAGAGAGGCTACTCTGCTGGCGTCAGGATGAGATGTCCTAAAGCTGGAGGCCACCGCATGTCTGTTCGATGAGGGGAAAAAAACATAGCCAGTGCTATAAAACTGCGGTCTTTACTCTTTGACGACGCACTAAGGAACAAGTAAGGAATAATTGAGCCAGGGTCAGAGAGGAGGAACTTGAACACTGAAGAGAATAACAAATAGAGCAAGGTTAAAGGTCCAGTTGCTGCAGAAGGCAGAGAAAAACCAACTGAAAGAGTGGAATAGAATAGCCCTTTATTGTCATTGTACATGTACGACGAAATTACGGAAAGGCCAAAGGGCCTGCGAAGAGAGGAAGGGAAAAGGTTATCAAGACAAACCGTTACGAGGGGATTAGTTGAGGGGAAGTTGAGCTTACACACTATCAGTGGCAGCTTAGTTAACTAAGTTTAAAAATGCTGAGCCCTGAGCTGGTATTTGTAGAGAAGTCTACCGTATTGAAGAACAAAAAGAGGCCAAATGATGAAATCCTGGAAGAAGTTGTGTTCTTGTCCAAAGTCGTCCTCATCTTTGGCGCCCAGTGCTCCTCACTGTAGTGTCTCTACACTTCATAGAAAGCACTCAGGGCAGGACTGTGATTGTTTCCTCCGTGGACTATACTTTGGCGAAGTTTGTATACTGTAGGTAACTGCCAGGCTGTAGGAGTGAAAATGTGACCAAGGAGTTCTTGCAGCATTATTTTTATACTTTCACCTAACAATCACAGGAATGAATGCCAAACATTTTTCATGCAGAACACTTCAGAATACTGTGTATTTTGTGACATAATCAGAGGTTAAAAAAATGAAAAACAAACTATAAAAAACCCCTATAAATTTGCAATTCGTGCTCAAGCACAGAAAAACGTGTCATTGTGGAAGAGACAATTGTCCAGCATGATGTCAGGGGATATCATGTTTCCTATGGCTGTTTGCTCCGGGTCCAAATCCCCCTGTCATGATGATTACTTGCGTGTCAATGCGTCTGGAGCCACTGGGCCACCTGTTCTCATTCCTTCATCATCAAATTCGTGCTGGGAACCTGGCACGGGGATAGGACAGTGCCACTGTTTGGAATTTTTACAGTTTTGAAACCGTTTGAGCTGAAAACAATAGTAGATTTGGGGTTCACCGAGTGCTCTCGACCAAGACAGTGTCATCCAAATTAGTGTCAGATGTATTAAAAGAGCAGCAATAATAAATGTACTTAAAAAAAAAGAGAGATTTATGGCTAAAGGTAGTTTAAATGTGTTTTTATGGTAAACTCAAAAAGGCAGCATCTTCCAATCATTCGATGCTTCAAAAGGTTCTGATCACGTCTAAGTGGCCGAAAGATCAGAGCTGTGTCATTTAGCAGTACGGCTTTTATTTTTTCTAGGTGATAAACTTGGTTTTAAAGTTAAACTTGGTGAGTGTCTGCAAGAAGAAAGTCTGCCAGATTGAGATCTTGTTTTTTGGTGGGATGCGGCGTGATGTTTGGAGTCTTTCTAGGAAAACCCCCCCAAAAAACAAACGAACAAAAAAAAAGCAACTTTCACACTGACAGAGTGCCTTCAAGAGAAGAATCAATCGTTTTCTATATATCTGTGTGGGAAGGAGGTCTTTGAAAGGTGTTCTTTGATGAGTGTGAATAGAGTCATCTCTGGCTGCTTCTGTGTTTCATGTGCAACTCAACCATTTTTCCTCTCTGCCTCTAATCAATCACCGAGCCAAACCCCCACCCTCCGTTTTTCTTTCTCCTCTCTCCTCTGTACCTCCTCGTGTGAGAGGAGGTTGGTGGTAGTGATGGTGGGGTGAAGAAAAGAAAGGGGGAGACCGAGTGAAATACACAGAAATGAGTGCACAAAGAAGAAAAAGAGTTCCTCCACTGTTTCTTTAACATGTTTAACTGTGGTCCAGGCTGCCTGGGGGCTTTTTGTTTGGAACCCCTGGAACCCCACCAGGCATTGTGGGAACAGCACAGGACTGCAGAGGGAAATTTATATAATCTTTTACGGGCAACATGTATCTGAACGATGTCAGTTTTGGAGCTAAAGCAGAGTTGTTTTTCGTCTGTGGGACACAAAATTTGGCACCACCAGTCGAACGAATTATCCATAGTTTGTTATTGTAAAATCTCAGCTAGCTGTTGGGTCTGAGATGTTATCTAGACACAGACAGATGACAGCATCCTTCTCTGTCTGTGTCTCAGAGATGGGCAGTTGTAAACAAATACACACGACAGTGGTGCGAACAGCACACTTCAGCAGTACTTTGATCCAGAGAAGGAACGGTTGCATTTATGCTACGTCACAGTAGACCGACCACGAGACCAGCGCAAGCTGAGCAGTACAGATATCAGTCTGCAAGGAAAGAAGGCTACAGGTGCTAGCACTGCTAACTTAGGAGATGATAGCTGAAGTTATCTGACACCTGGCTCTTAAAAACACTGTTTTCTGACTATTTTTGTCACTTTCAGACAGGTTTGTTAGTCTCTGGTGCCATAGTATAGTTGTTAGACAGATTAATCTAACATGGGAAAGATCCCTGGTGACACAAACCCAGGAAGAGCCTCTGATGTAAAAATCTGCCAAAGCAAATACTTGGATCCATCCACTGTGGCGACCCCTTGTGTGGGAGGAGCTGAAATAAGCTTTAGGCTTGTTAATTAGACGATTGTGATGCTGGTTAGGTTGGTGCTCTTTTTAAATCAGTCACCATCTGTGAAGCACAAATATAACCCAACACAATCCTGCTTCTACATAAGTAACCTATTGTAAAGATAGATAATGTCTTAGTTTGCAGATTTTTTTTCTTTTGTTATTGTTTATTTATTTATTTACATTCCAGTTTCTGATATATTTTTAAAGATGTATGGTTTATTTAAATTGTTTTTTTTTCTTTTTGGATTGACTTACCATTATGAGCATGCTCATTACATACTATAGTACTGCATCACCATTTAGATCGCTTGCTTGTATAGGAGAAATCTCCCATTAAATTTCAGTTATAAAAGAGGAAGAGGATAGCTGTTTTGTTTTCCTGCGGGTTAGCCTAAGTAGCTGGATAGTGGATGGTGGAACAACCACAATAACTGTAGAAACTCAAATTTCCTATGGAGATATAAAAAATGCAAAGAGGGAGAGTTATAGAAACTGAAAGCAAAGTGAAAGTGAGCAGTTCTAAGGTCTACCACATCAGCAGGTTATAAATATTAAGATTTACAATAATATTATAAATATTCCTTGTTATTAGCCCTTTAGAAAGTATTCTTGCTGGTTGTTTGGCTGGCACGGATCAATTATGAGGGATGCTGTGCTGAGGAAAAAGTTTAAGCAGCTGCATCTTCCAACCTTTCTAAAACTAATACTCTGACAAATATGTGAATGAGGAAGAAGTGTCTTTTGGAGACTGTCTTCTTGTTGCTCTTGACACAAGTGTGTGAACTGTACAGGTAAAGCAGTGGTGTTGGTGTGATGGGCTGGATGTTGTTGGTTTAGTCCCAACTCGCTGCTCTGTGCTGGCCTCTGCCAAGCTGGAATGCTTTGAGGAGGAAAGGAGTATTATGGGGGATGGGAGTTTTGCTAGTGATCTTTCTTACTCATTTTCTGTCCATATAGCTCTCTCGCTCACA